>CM024698.1:15849205-16059272 GCA_014182845.1 Corymbia calophylla | reverse complement strand
CATCATATATGGTGGTTGCTGCATTTATATAAAAAATCGACCAATTTAGTAATATATATATACAAATGGAAGATTAAGAGTGACATACTTGATTAGTAGGATAATATGCACCATAAAACTGACTGGAATTACTCGAACAATTTGGGAAATGAGTTTTATCATGAGTTGCTTGGACAACCAACTCTACAAAATATTAAATATGTCAATTGGCATTGAATAACACACATGTAAAATTTAACTAATCATATTAATTAGAATAATATATCACTCACCTCGATTTTCTATTGACGTTGGGGGGGTTCTTTTCTTTGATTTTTTCTTCTTTTTCTCACATGAGCTTTTAAGCTTTCCATAACTCACTCATTTTCCTTTCTTTCGAATGGGGTCTAATACCGAAATCTTGCACGAAGAATCCTCATTATCATCACCACTAGCATCATCATTCACAATCGTACGTGATTTGTACAGTGAAATTTCGGTCTTTGCTTTGTCCATATTCTTCCTCACTATTTTCATATTATTTTCATCCTCAGCTCCCAAACTCATCAGTTCAAAATATTGTTGCATCAATGTGGAAAATCGATTAAATTTAGATGAATCCGTTAACATATGATCAAATTCATTATTCGCAATCCCCTATTTTGCATCTTGAGTCCATCTTTTCAACATATGCGGATGGAATATTCTTTATCGATATATTCTCACTTAATACTTTCAAGGCATAGCGACACAACCACCCTTTCGCTTCAAATAATTTGCATTCACAAGAAACTGAATTGTTTGCAAGGGTCAAATTTGACAACATGTTCATCTTCAATCTCCCTACTCTTGAGAGTAAATGAATAAATTAATCCATCAAATGTACTATTTGAAATATTTTTCAAGAGGCTTTAGATGAATTCATCATTGAACCTTTTAAAAATGGCACGGGTATACACTGAACCGGCGTGCTTCAAGATGTCATGCTGAACCACCAATCTAGGCATCCCATGACAACTATAGTCATCTTCACTTTCATTTTCTCTCATGTGCTTCACTTGTTCTTCATAGTAATGGACAAGTGCTACAAGAGTCGATGTCTTCCTCACTATATTTTGGAAGACATTATCGGTGCTTTCGCTTCTCTGACTTGATACTATACCACATGTAAAAATATCACGACCAAATGCTAAACTCCATTTATGTCTAAGGTCGTATAATCTCCGAAGCTAACTGTTATTCTCAGTAGCCCACTCTTTTTCCATTTCCCTTCAAGTATATTCAAATTCTTCCTCCAATCTGCATCTATACATAAGGTTTGAAAAATACTTATCCTTAAAATCGAGCTTCTTGTAAAGATGTGGAATGTTTTGAGTAGCATTTTTCCCAATATGCCAAGTACATAAACGGTGTTGTGTATTCAGAAATACCGTTCTAATGGCTTTTGCCATGGCTTGGTCTTGATAAGTGAATATGGTTTTCGGAGCCTTATTTCCCAAACTTAAAAAATGCATCAAATAACCAGGATAAATGACTCTGCAGTCTCATCTAACATTAGTGCACAACCAAACAAAACATTCTTCCAATGATGATTAACTCCAACAAAAGGTGCACATATCATATTATATTTGTTAGTACGATACGTGGTATCAAACACTAGTACATCACCAAAGCAATCATAATCAAATTTGGACAAACTATCTCTCCAAAATAAATTTGTTAACCTACCATCTTAATCAACTTGTACAGCATAGGAAAACATTGGATTTTGTTGTTCTATGCTATGAAAATGATCTAAAAGATTTTGACAATCTCCTCCAGTTATAACTTCAGTTCTTTTCGTTTGCAAATAATTTCGATAATCACGTAGGTTGAAACCTAAGTAGAAACTTATATGCTGAAGTCCCCCTAATGCCAGCTTTAACTATGTCAACCAAAACACCATTGCAAGTCTCTAACATAATTCTTTCACATCTAATCAAATGCCTTTGATTTTCATGAATAAATGCATGATTATGGTCAGAAACATATTCTATGACTTCATGAACACCATTATCAACCTTAAACTTGATATGAGCGAGACAGCCACATCTAACTTCAAACCTCTCAAATTTCTTTTCTTCATTGGTTGAGCTAGCAGAATAACCCTCACAATTACACACAAAAGTCCATCGGGTT
Organism: Corymbia calophylla; assembly: GCA_014182845.1. Taxonomy (NCBI): domain Eukaryota; kingdom Viridiplantae; phylum Streptophyta; class Magnoliopsida; order Myrtales; family Myrtaceae; genus Corymbia; species Corymbia calophylla. The sequence continues at coordinate 16,057,115 of CM024698.1, read as the reverse complement.
ATTTCTCCTTTAATATTTCTAGTCAAGTTAACCATTTCTCACTCCAAATTATTTACACATTGTATAGGCCACATACTTATTATATGCTTCAAGTTCATTTGAAAAAATCATGCCTAATGCAAACTCAAAGTCTTTTTCCAGATCACACATTATATGTGTAAGAGATGTAGTTTCATGCTGCAATAAAAGAAGAACATATAATTATCTCATTTGTTACATAAGAAAGCAAAACATGTTTTACATAACAAAAATGAAGAATTACCTCCGATTCAATCATCTGATAAATTTACGTGTGCAAATTTCCCAAACTAGAATTGAAATGACACCCAAACATATGAGATTTAAGAGAACCCAAAGGACACTCTGCAAGATCCATTGATTAAAGTTCATTAATCTATAAGGAAGCTCAAATTTTGGGGAAAAGAGAGAAGGGAAGCACAAACATGTGGAAATAGCCAAATAGATTGTTATATTTCATATCGCTAATCCAATTGAACCAAGTCCAAATATTGCAATAGTTGATCCCGCCTCCACGTTTGGTGTTGTCCAAGCAGCCCTAACCCCTAAGCAAAAGCAAGTAGTGTTCAACAACAGGAACTTTAGCATGACCATTTTTATTTTGATTCCTATTATGGCTTGGGTCAAGTGCATCATGTGCAGCTTGTTGATTGGACAGATTATCAGTGTTATTAACAAACCATTTCATCATACTATCAGTCCTATTTGCTGTTTGGAACTCTAAATGGCAAGACATAACATAAGTAGAAATTGCTCAACACCCGGTCCATGACCCAACCAACTGAACCAGCAGGCCCAAACTAGTTACTGAAACCTCGTATATCACTATCTAGTTCTCCACTAAAAACTCTCTCAAGCAAATACTGACTGGATAACAGCAATTGTGCATTGAACTTCAAGCTTTCCTTCAACTCTAACTATCAGAAATAGCAACATCTAAACTTTAGGCAAAAGCCCCATGAATATAGTATGTGCAATAATCAACATTTCTCTTCAAGTTAGGGCCAAATTAGGAGTTCAAGTTTTATTAATCATCATATAAGCCTCTTACAATGATAGGAAGTGATAGCAGTAGATATCTAAATACACCATTTGACCAACTAAAGTAACTACTACATGCATAGTGAGTTTCAGAGAAGTTGATAACTGTGAGTTGCTGTCTTAAATAGTTCAAATCTACTTGCACTCAGATAAATGGCAATTTAGGAGTCCTTGACACCATGCTTAGATCAACAAAAGCAACTTGACGTACCCAAAAGAAAATGTAGAGTTATCAAAGAAGTTGATAACTGCCATTTGAATTCTATGTAGTGCCTTCAATTAATAGAGATATCAGAGAAGTTGATAACTGTGAGTTGCTGTCTGGAGGATCAACTTTTCTTCCACAAGCATAAGCCGCGACCACAGTCATCTGTCACAAAATGGACATTTTCTTCACGCTATTGAGGGTCTCAAAGTTTCTTTCCAAAATCATTACTCATTTTGGTTCATTCATAACACCATCATATAATTTCCATGCCCAAGCGTGTTTTACTACTACAACAACCTGAACCGAGAGAAAGGTCGGAAGTGACATACCCGAGGGGTGGTCATCGATCGAGGCGCGGCGGAGGGAGCGGTCGTCGGGCGCTGTGCGGCGGAGAGAAAAATGGGTAGGGGAGAGAGTCGGGCGCGGCAGTGGTCGTCGGGCGCTATGCGGTGCAGCACGGCGCGATGCTGGTCGTCAGGAGCTATGCGGTGGAGAGAGAAATGGGCAAGGGAGAGAGTCAGGCGCGGTGGTGGTTGTCGATCATGCCGAGCGTTGGTCGTCGGGCGCGGCGGTGGTCGTTGGGCGCTGCGTGGCGGAGACAAAAATGGGTAAGGGAGAGAGTCAAGAGCGCGGCGGTGATCGTAGATCACGCCGAGTGGCGGTCGTCGGGCGCGGCGCGGTGGCGATCGTCGGCATGGTGCGGCGGAGGGAGCGAGAGTCAGGCGATGTGCGGCGAAGAGAGAATATGGGCAGAAGAGAGAGAAAATTGGCAGGAGAAGACGCACTTCGAGAAAAGAAAAGGAGAAAAGGGGCAGAAGACTTTTGCGCGCAAGGGTTTCAATTTTTTGAAACCCTAGATCAACGTGGACTGACACGCAGACACATGTCGATTAGCGAGCCCCCTTCCCGTTTGACACGATGGCATGTCGCACGGACCCAATATTTTCTCAAAAGAAAAGGAGAAAAGGGGCAAAGGAAAGAGAAAATGGGCATAAGACTTTTGCGCACGGGGGTTTCAATTTTTTGAAACCCTAGATCAACGTGGATTGACACGCAAACATGTGTCGATCAGCGAGCCCCCTTTCCATTTGACACACTGGCACGTCGCAGGCACCCAATATTTTCTTGCCATTGTTACCTCCCCAGCGAAAGCAAATTCCATCCTTACTTTCTCTCTCTTCTCTCTCTACATTATCGCCGCACTTTCTCTCTCTAGCAATCCGTCTTCTCCAGCTCGACTATGCCATCTCTCTCTCTCTCTCTCTCTTGCTTCGACTAAGGTCAGTTCCCATAAACCCTTATTGAATTTGTTAGGATTTTGAGTTTCGTCTTTTGATGGCGGTCGTCGTTTAATCACTATGTGAAGCGAATTGTGTCGTGGGTTTGGTGTTTGTTTGGGGAGGGCGTGGGGAAATTTTGTTGCTTTAGCCTGCATTGTTCTCGAAAACTGGTGGGGGAAGTAGACTGATCGAGGTGTTAGTGGAGATGGTCGTAGTAATTTTGATGGGGGTTTGCGGCATTTGCTTGTAGGCCGGTTGCGGTTCTGGGTTAGGGTTCGCAACATTTGCGAGTTGAGGCGGAGGAGAAAGACGGGTGGCCATGTGAACTGAGCTTGGGAATTTGAAATTGTTTAATTGATTCAGAAGCCGTATTCCCGTAGGCTATATATTGGAACATGTCAAAAGATGGGAAATGTCATGCACTTCCAACTCCCCAAAAAAGCATCTCCCACTTACTTCCTGCCGACAATAACTCGAACTGCATCATGCATAATCGCTCGGGCAAGCTCCGCCACATAGGGACCGGACCATTGAAGGATTGGAGCATGCCTTGACCACAAAATCAATCTGCTTTGCTAGACCAAGTTCGAACAGCTTATCAAATTCATCTAAGACAAGATACTCAATTCTGTAATAACATCCACACTCAAGTATAAGTGTCCATAACATTATGGGAGGCATGTCTAAGAAAATTAGGATACTTTAAAAGACAGTCCTGGAGATGACCTTCGTAAAAGATAAAACGAGATCATTCAATTCAATGTATGGCAAATTTCTTTTGAAACAATTGGGCATAGTCACAATTTGACTGCCGGATCAATCACCAAACTTACTTTAGAGTGGCATTGTTCTTCTATTTATATTTTGTCAGTCAGTTCATGACAATGCGATGGTCTGGTATTTGGTTCCCTAACTTGATTATAAAAGTGGAGTCATAAGAGATGCCTATCAACTTGGCTTGAGTCTAGAATTTCCCTGTCTAAGTTGTGAAAGCCTTCTCTGTCATGAATTAAACCTCATCCATATTTGACAACAATCTTTACTAAATTATATCAATTGAGTACAAAAGACACCCGATTTGACATTGTTTCCTCGATACACGCTCTAATGGCTTCAAATAAGATTATTGCAAATTCCTCCATATATGCTCGACTAAGAAAAGAAAATTGAGCGTTCAGCTACTTTGTAGACGCAAATGTACACATTATTCATACTCATTGGAAAAATTGTCATATACATATGTGAAGCCATTGATATGTCACCAGAAAATGTCCCTTGAAAATATTTGATTATTTAGCTACAAATATATTTTTTCTCATCGAGTTTAGCAACAAAGATACAACATGTTTGGTGTCTTTGACAAACTGCAGAGTCACATAATGGAGATGTTTTCCCAGAACCAGTGGGCGCACAAGCAAAACACTCCCGACCCTGGAACCGACCACATGATGTAAATAATTAAAAATTACTGCAGCATAGGAACCAATGACCTTCAGACATTATTCCAATGAAGAAAAGAATAAGAGATTGTGGATCTGAAAATGATCCCAGGATATACCTATACTAGAATTGGAATGGCCTGTCGCTGAATAGGAGTTAGCTCCTTAAATCCAAGCTCTGCTATGTTCCGTAATAAATAAGATTTGCATTTAAACCTAATGAAAGCATCCAATTATCAATCCGGATTACTGCAATAAAAGTCACTTGATCACACATAATAGCCTGAAATAAATCTGGAAAATGAGCGATAGAGAGAATTGCCGTTCAATATGTGTTTCTTTGAACTAGTTACAGAATACTTCCCATAATTGTTAATGTACTTGAACTTTCATACATTAATATCCAAGAATATACCGAAAGTGCAACAAAAGCAAAAAATAAAACAAGTGAAAATGATGCAGCTTAACCCATTAGAAACTAAGAACCCTACCACGATTATGATGGATATAAGTAGGAAACTAGCATACTCGATGAACATTTGTCGAGTGCCTAAAAGTTTCCAAACCCCCTAATATAATAAAAAATAAGGAGGAGGAGGATATAGTAGAGTTTATAAAATAAAAAAATAGCTCTTACACTCAGTACACAGAAAATCTTATCAATTTTGGAATGTCTGAATTATACCTTTACTTTAGCCGATTAATCTTAAATTACAACCAAATACCATATCACTGCATTATCTTGATTTTTATCCGGCCCATGAAATATAGCGAATTTGAGACTTTGACCACAAATCTCTTCTCCTAAACAATCAACAAGTTTATGTTTTGAATCTTCATGTGATTTTCTTTTAGCATCTCTTCTCAAAAAAATCTGTAAGTTTCTGTTTTAGCACTTTTCATAAATTTTTATTTTCAATTTCTCACTTAATTAACAAGTCTATGTGGCACCAGACCTAACAATCTTGTATTAACTCTTTTACAAACTAGGACAGAAGAGGTGATTAGATCAGGTTGTAATTTTTAGTTCTAATTTCTGCTTTTCTTTTCTTTTTTAAATTCCACGTCACATTTTCCCGTAAAATTCCCGCGCATCGCCGCGAAATTATGCAGCCGAGGGAAGGACGTACGAACGTTCTTCTCCGTAGCAGCTGAAGCAGCAGCAAGTGCCCGTCGTCCATGGCGGCCGCCGCCGTCTCCCGCTCTTCTCTCGCCTCCTCCTTCGCTCCCTCTCTCCACAAGCATCTCTCGCTCTTCTCTCGTCTCATAAGTTCGACCCGTTTCGATCTCCGCCCTTCCGCCGCCGTCGCCAGAACGGCCGCGTTCGCACCTTTCGCCGCCACCGCCGCCGTCCGTCCCGGGCACCCAAGCTCGGCTCCGTCGCGGCCTTTCGCCACCGGCTCCGACGATGCCCATAAGCCCTCCGTCCTCGGAAACCCCAAGCTAGTCAATTTCTCCCTCTCCGACTCCGAAGACGAAGAGGCCGAGGGCGATGGCGAAGGGGGTGTCGCGGCCGCCGTCGACAAGGCGAAGCTCCCACAGTCCTACGACCCGTTCAGCAAGAAGCCGGCGGTGAAGGAACCCGAGGATCCCAAGAACTTGCAGGAGGTCTTCCACAAGATGCGGACCAAAGGGCTCACCGACTATGCGGTCAAGATGTTCGACGCTTTGTCCAAGGACGGCCGCACCCACGAGGCACTCGAGCTCTTCGGCCAGATCAAGGACAAGGGCCACATGCCCGACGTCGTCGCTCACACCGCCGTCATCAAGGCGTACTGCAACGCAGGTGCGGAGCCTAGTGCACTTCGCTGCTTGACTCAATATGAAAAGATTAACATCTTATGATGCTGAACTCACTATGCTCAAGCTTTGCTCGAAAAAACAGTGAAAGTAGGAGCTTGGTTTGCGTAAGTTATCGAGCAGATGACGTGAATAGACTTCACAATGCTCAAATTAAGTATGTTATAGATTTTGATACTCGAATTACTCGAAACTCAATAGGAGCTGATCAAGCTCGAGTAGTCTGTGTGGATAAGTCGAGTCTTTTCCTCCCTGGTCCAGCATTTGCTTGCTCAGATAAACTGGACCAGGACTGAAAAAATGCTGTGTTTTTCTGGGCCGTAATTGGTTTTCCATCGCGTCAAGCATAGGCTTCTAAACCACATGTTTCTCATTGCAGGCAGACAGAGCAAAGAGGCGCTCAATGTATTCATGCGGATGCTGGCTTCTGGGGTCGCCCCCAATGCGTACACCTACGCGGTCCTTGTGAAGGGGCTCACAGGCGACGGAAGGTTGGCGGATGCAAAGAAGTACGTTATGGAGATGATGAGCAAAGGGATGATGCCCCTGCAGCAACCTACGCCACGGTGTTCGAGGCATTTGCGAAGGATGGGAAAGAGGAAGAAGGGAGGGAGTTCCTGGAGGTGATGAATGGTAAAGGGTTTGCGCCCAATGAAAAGGATGTAAGGGAAGCGATGGCCAGCAAGAGAGGTCCTGTTTTCAGGAGTGTCATGAGCATTCTCTTGGGGAAGTAGAGAGGCTGTGCTTGTGTTCTGTGACGAGGATGAGAAAATTTTTGACTTTTTGAGTTTTGGGTTGGTGAGATTCTTGGCAATGTTGGCTTGGCATGTCAGTCCTGCGATGTATCTTTGTCACTGATGGATGAAGAAGAAGAAGCCACCATTGAAGGCTAAGCTCCTCCTTCTTGAAGTTCTTGTTGGTTAAAAGGGTTTGTTGAGTGGTTTGCCTTGGACAATTCATCAAGAGAGAAGCTCAGACTAAAGCGTGTTGGCCCATATGCTTTCCTTGCATATTCTTAGGCACTAGGAAGACAGACCATGAACTGCTGTTCCAGCGCTTGTGTCGTGCCAGGGTATGATCCTGGCCTAGGCCTCGGCCCTGCCCCATCCCTGCTTTCGATTCCCTTGCTGTAAGGCCAGGTGCTGGGTGATGAATCCGATCGATCAAATCAAAGGAGAATCAAAGGAAAATGGACGAGGATCTTTTGTCTATGTCAGATCGGCTTGCAAACTCTGCAAAACTACGTTTCAGGACATATCTAATAGCAGGCTCTTTGCACATGCTGAAAATCAATGGGGCATAAGTTTGAGACAACAGACCCCAAAAAGGTTTAATCTACAGCAGTCAGTCCTGTCTGATTTAGTTTTCTGTTAGAATGACATGAGCCAAGGAAGGTATTTGCTTGTGTCTGCATTATGGCTTTTTATCTGTTTAGCTTTTAGATTTCCTTCCAAGTAAAGTCAATTGAAACAGAAGTCAAAAAGTAATTTTAATTCTTCACATATTTTATTAAAACGAAATTGCAGAAATATATATATGGTCTCCGAATTTATAATGTTGGAAATGCCCTCACGAAAATTGCAAATTTGCCAAAATTTATAATTGTTCTAGTCCTACCACAATGAGTTTACTCCTTAAGCTTGACAACTAGTTAATATACTAAAAAGAACTAGAATTTGTCACTTAAATGTTTACTATACTTAAAAGAAAATAGCTTTGGTTTCGCAACAAATGACAAGAAAATGATGCCCTTCCATTGATGGCGCCGGCGAAGTAAATGCCGAAGTGACATTGCTAACAGCCGATAAGGCTTCTGCGGTTGCAGATCGGTTACGCCACAGCTGCCAATAGCGCACATCATCATTAAAGTTCACCTGCTTAACATTTTGAGTAACAATGTGCGAAACAATTCAGTTTCTCAACTTAATGGATAAGAAATCAGCAAACGCAGGAAAGAGAAATTCATATAGAAAGAGCAACCATCTTCCTCCCCGAATGGCCTCGGTCGGTTTACCCTTAAACTCTACAAGAACCCAAAAGAAGGAAACCATTAATGCAAAAGTTCATTTACAGAAGACCACCTATTGATTGGTCTGCAGAAAAACAGAAGCTGTCAAAAAAGATTGCCCTCGTATGCTTGCGTTCTTGCCACGAGTATACTAGCTTTGGGCCAACAATGTGAATCTCCTTTCGTTATTGGAATCAATGTTCGACGCCTATACAATTAATGCCATCGACGGCAACTAAAACAGGCTTTCATCAACACTCAACTCATATATATTTTTATCATACTCCCTTTAAACCCTACGCACCCGATTCTCCTTCAACAAGCTTCTCCAATTTCATTCTGTGTTTTTCTCATGGGTTGGACCTAACTGAATTTTTTCTCTTTCCTTTTTTTACGGCGCTTTATCTTCCTCCATTGTTTCATCAGTAGAAGAAATGGTAAAAGTAATGGCGATTTGCACACAGAAGAGGAGGAAGAAGAAGATGCAGAGGAAGATCTAGTCCACCCGAATTCACCATCTGAACAGAAAAAAATCGAAACTTTATTGAATGATGCTGTCTGAAATCAAGAATTGGACAACAAAGAAAACCCTAATTTCCTATTATGTTCATCGTAACCTGTCTGAATTCAAGAATTGGACAACAAAGAAAATCCTAATTCCCTATTATGTTCATCGTAATCTGTTCCTCGGACATGTACAAAACACTCCTGAACAAAAGAATGAAAGAATCTCCAAAACAAAGAGCTGCCGTTTCAACAAGGCGAAAAAGATGCCGTTCGTATTCTCACAGGAGGACGTCCAAATCTCCGAGCCCGACGAAGTCATTGGGATTGTATCCACCACGGACGACGGTCGAGTCCTCCGGCGAAGTCGAGGAGCCTTCGCGGCCGTCGTCCACGTCGCCGTCCTCCAGCAGATTCAGAAACCCATCCGCGTCGAACCCATCGTCCTCATGGTCGCTGTCCTCCAGCAGATTCAGAAACCCATCCGGGTCGAACCCATCGTCCTCATGGTCGCCGTCCTCCAATAGGTTCAGTAACTCGTCCGGATCAAACCCTTGATCCTCAAGGCCGGCGCTCGTGGGGGTCGACGCCGCTCCCGAACTTCCACCGCCGGCGGAGAGCGCCGGGGTGAACTCCATTGCCACACTTCCGCCGCCGGCTGAGTTCTGCGGCAGAATCAATAGACTGTCGCCATCGCCATCCGTCATTAGATCTGAGAGCGCTGGGCATCGGCTTAAGCTCTCGAACAGTGCATCTATCTCCTCCTCGGTCAGAATGCGAGATTCGCCGGCACCGACCGCACCAACCTTGGCTTTCGATTCGTCCTCCAAAGATTTCAATTTATCGCGCACCAAATCTTGGACAGCTTCATATTTCAAAATCAAGAATTCGAAATCCTCCTCCGTTGTGCAAGCCTCCCACTCTGCTTCCATCCATTCCACCCACTGGGTCAGACCCATCAGCGGCGTCGCGTCGCCGTCGCCATCGCTGTCGCGGAGGTAGTCGGCAATAATCTCATCGGCCGATGGGTCGCCGAAAGAGCAGGGCTTGCCGGCCGGGGAGAAAACGATCACCGCGACGCGAGCGCCGCAGAGGCGGCAGAGCTCCGACGCCTTGTTGAAGAGGCCCTTGCGCCTCTTCGAGTAGGTGACGAGCCGGGCGGCCGGGTCGGCGATCTTTACTATTTCCGTCCGCCGGCGCTTACCCATAACGCCGGAGTTCTTGGAGAGAGAGGGTGGAACGCCGGCCGACTAGGTCAGGGTTTGGAGGGAGGGTTTGGAGGGTTCTCACAAGAGCGGGAGAGAACGTCGTGGGGAAAGATTGGAGGGAGAAAAGAAAGAGCTGTGGTGAAGAGAGAACAGAACGCTGCGGTGAAGACAGAGCAGAGCGCTGCGGTGAACATATAGAGAAGAGAGAAGAAGCGCGCTGAATTTGAAATTGTCTGGGGCTGGGGCGGACACGTGGCGACTTGTGATTGGTTAAGAATTGCGCTGACATGGACATTCCAACGTTCCTTTCTCGGAGATTGATCTTTTTAGAGTCGAAACCCCTCTCTCTCAGCTGAAGCAGGACTGAAAAAATGCTGTGTTTTTCTGGGCCGTGATTGGTTTTCCATCAGCATTTTTTTCAGTCCTGGTCCAGTTTATCTCGTTTCGCTGCTCGCCCTTTTTCGTCTTCAACCCAGAAAACCGAAAAAACCCCCGGATCTCAACCTGCGGCTTCCTTCGTTATCTCACCCCAAAAACCAGAAAACTGCCCTTCATCCTCTCCCTTTTCCTTCTCAAAAACCAGAAAATCAACTTCTATCTCCTTTCTATTCAGCCCTAAAAAAACCAGAACCCCTCACCAGCTTCCTTCCGTTTTTTCCTCTCCAGCTCGAAAATCCGCTCCTTTCTGTCCGAAGTCGATCACGGGGTTTTTTCTCCCCTTTTTAGATTTGCCTCCGAAACCCCAAAAACAGTCGCCCTTGTTTCTGCATTTTTTTTTTTCGAACTGCTGTTTCTTCCTTCCGGTTTCTGGTCAGCCCGTTGCCTTCCTCTCCTCCGGCTCGCTCTCTTCTTCTTTTTTTTGAAAATCGTCGCCGCCGTCGGAGGGGGGTCGCGCCTGAACGGCCGTCGTCTGCTGTCCCCCTTTTCTTCCTCTCCTCTGTGCGTGTCCGTGCGTCCGTCTCCCCCCCTCCTTTTTTTCTGTCTCTGTGTCGGAGAAGAAGAGAGAATCCAAGGAAAGAGGTGATGGGCCCAGAGAAAAGAAAAACCAGAGGGAAAATGGGCTAGGCCCAAAAGAAAAGTAAAAAGGCTGGGCAATAAAGAAAATGGGCAGGGCCGAGCCAGCCCGCCGAAATTTTTTTTTTGGAAATTTTTATCTTTTCTATAAATTAATATATATTTATAGATGCAAAAATAAATGGGCATTTAAAACAAAATAGACCAAAAAATCAGGTGTCAACACTAGCCATGTGACTAATGGATGTCCTAATGCAAGGGAAGTAGTTAATGTTTGAGTTGTCAACGATTATGTTGTTTTGCTATATTGCGGAAAGGTTTAGGCGGCATCAATGTCTTGTAGTAAACAAAATGGGAATTAAACTCATGTATAAATGCTGACCTTTGCAAGGTTAGGCTACCATCCAGAAATGAAAGATAATAGAACCCACCTACGCAGCTCACTAATAGGTTTTCTGCTGTGATATAGTAAGTGACATGCCTGGGACGTCACAAATTATGTGTAAATTAATTTCCTTTAAATTACCTATGCCAATTTCATTAAAGATATAGTAACTCGATGATGACCGAATTTGTTTTGGCATAGTTTAATTCAATGTCATTCATTGTTTTTGGAACCGTGATGGTTTCGATCCCCTAGATAACTGTTTCTCGATTTTATTTGTTAGATTCGGAAGCTGGAAATGCTGATTGCTACGTTGGTATTCATAATGGCAGGATGTTTCTTTGCCGAACTGAGCTATATGAAGCCTCCTGCTTGGAAGGTCCTGAAGGGGATGTTCATCCCCAAGCTCTCTGGGAATGCCACTACCGTTGACGCCATTGCCTTAATCGGCGCACTTATGATGCCGTATGATATCACTTTACACTTAATCTCTCACCTGTCTATTTCGTTAGATATACATGTGCCATTTTTAGATTTGAGAGTTCTATTGCTTGTCAACAAGCACAACCTGATCCTCCGTTCTTCTTTGGTCTTGTGTAGGAAAGTCCAGAGATCAATCCGAGGCATCAATGCACGAAAAACCTAACTTCATGTTCGGTTTTCTTTTTTTGTCTGAAGTTTTCTTTGGTGAAGATCTTATTCCTTGTTCAAAAGGCAATAGAAGGCATAATGTGCAGTCAATCGTCGTCACTTGTGTATTCACTAATTATGTTTGGTAAAAAATACAATGTAGCAATTTCATACGTTCAATTTCTCCATACGTGCTTTTTGTAAATGAAGTAACATGAAAATTCCCTCTATTACGTTATACATTCAGGTTTTAAGGAAAAATTTCTAGTCAATGTTTTAAAACGTGCACATTTAATTTTATCTTATTGATCTTTGCAGGACGGCTGCCGATTTTCCTCACAGAAAGTGGGTTTGCATTATTCGTGGCATTCTTGATCAATGTCGCTGTTGCGTCAGTGTCTGGGACCATTTGCTCGAGCGACAATCTTTCTAGCGAGAATGCAACTCGATGCAACGATATAACTCTTAATTCTGCTTCCTTCCTCCTTAAGTATCCAATTCCTAATATAGACTATAAACCGGTTGGACCCCAACATTGCATTATGACTAAGAATAAGACTATTATTTTGTCTTAAATACATGGATTTACAGAATGTCTTGGGTAGATTCAAGCTCGACGGTTTATGCCATTGCATTGCTAGCTTCAGGACAAAGCTCGACAATCACAGGAACCTATGCAGGTTGGTAACTAAGAAATTTCATGTAATTGGCTGTTTACAGTAAACACTTGAACAACCATGATTTTTTTTTTTCTGTGTTGATTAAGCTTAGGGATTCTTAGAACTCAAAATGAAGCAGTGGATAAGGAACCTAGTGACCCGATGCATTGCCATTATAACCAAGTCTCATTGTCTCTATCATCGGAGGATCTTCAGGGGCGGGTAGGCTCATCATCATCGCATCGGTATGCAAATTCCTCCAACGTCTCCTGCCACTTCTACATTTAAATTCTTTCTGTCATCATCTGGTGAACCATATGCGTGCATTTTATTCTGATTCCATTTGTTATATGATGTAATTGGTGCTGTTTTCCAGATTATTCTATCATTTGAGCTTCCATTTGCTCTCATCCCACTCCTCAAGTTTAGTAGCAGTGCAACAAAGATGGGACCTCACAAAAACTCAATCCACGTAAGTTTGTCTTTTGATCTTTATACAGTGGAACTTTAAACTTGGTTCTTCATTTCAGAAGTCCTAAAGAGATATTAATGAGAAAAACATGCAAGAACTGGGAGGAATGCCGAAGAACATGTGAATTATGAGCTAAATGACAATCCTGTCTTTTCGCATCTGTTGATGCAGATTATTGTGATCTCATGGATGCTAGGAGTGGGACTCACCGGTATCAATACCCTCTCACGTGAAAATGTCGTGCAAGTCATGTGCGAACGCCGTGCAAGTCGCGGGCTAGTTTGCCACTTCCACACCACCTCTTTTCTATGGAGATGCCCTACCTATTTTTTGTTCCTGCAGCAGATGTAATTTTACAGTTTGTTTTTGACACTTTGTATTGTGTTCAAAATACATACATTCTGATAGTGCTAGATGAATTTCTTTCCTCCTTATGTAGCGTATTGACCAACCATTTGAAGTAATTGAAGAGAGTCAGCAGTATAGGCGAGCTCCACCTCTTGTTAATGTAAGTTCACGCTTCTTCAGATTGGCGGAGCTTTTTTGAAACAGAGTCCAGTGAGTTCTGAGCTATGCTTTTAAACCAACTCGCCCCTGTCATATTGTGACTTGTGGGGAGGATTTTTGGTGAAGTTTGAGGAAAGGCCCCAGGACAAGTGCCTCTCCACGGAGTGAGTGATATTATAGTGCTTCTGGACGCGAAAGAGAAGTGGCACTAAAGGTTGTTACCACTTAATGTAAATGGGTAAGGAATGTAGAGATTTCACGCCCTTTGCACGCCGTTTGCACGCCATTTGCACACCGTTCGCACGTCGTTGGCACACCCTTTGCACGCCGTTTGCTCACTGTTTACACGATAGATGCAACAAATCTTTCGTCAAAAAATTATCCTAACTTGGCAATTCAACTTAGCAATTCTTTAGTCAAAAAATCTCTAGCAATTTGATAAAACACTTTGCCGATCCACATGCCAAATAAGGTATCCTAAATAAGCATAGGCTTGTTTAGAATGGACATTGAGACCAACGCGGATTTTTTCCGGCACCTTCTCGATGAACTCAGTCTTAAGAGTGTTGACCGAGTTCCTCCGGTGAAGCGAGCTCCCGCTTCTCCTCCCTGCATTCTTGGTAAGCAATGGTGCCTTCACGACCTGATCCTCCATGACTTCTGACACCTCGAAGAGAAAAGACGCCGAAGCAAGGGACTGCAAGCCAAAGCTATAGAGACTGAGGGGGTGAGCTTGATTGCGCAGTGTCTTCAAAATAGTAAAAGGGGATTTGATTGCATTCATGATAGATGTTCGCAGCCAGCTGAACAGGAGGAGGACTAACTTCCGTAAACTGTCCTAAAAAGGGAGGAGGACTACTTCCGTGCTCTTTCCCAATGGAGCAACGAATGTTGGTCGGAACAACCTGGAGTTGATCCATCGTGACATGATGCACTTGCTTGTTCTCCATTCGTTGATTTGCACCGCTAGACATACATCCGAGGGGTACCATGACCACCATCCTCGCACAGACGTTAGCAGGATCTAAACTAATCACGGCCATCAATAATATAAACCTATATTTGGAGTCTACACGTGAAGTCACTTAATTCATATATCCACTCTTTAATAGACGGGGAAATGGAAATAGACGATTGAGATGAACGTGCCAAAGGTGTTTTAGATTTCATATTGATTGACGCTCTGTTCATTTTGGGAAAAATATATTATTTTCAAAACATAATAATTGCTATTATCATTTTTTTTTAAAATATTTTCATCACTCACGAAAATATTTATATAAATTGATATCGATAATAAAAACATTTGTGTTCATTTTTAGGAGAACATTCTCTGAATCATTTATATTTCGCGAAAAGAAAAGAAAAACAAAGCCTTAAGTCTATTAAATTGGACTATACAATCATTTCCCGTTGTAATATGATATTGCTTGAGCTTGAGTAATGCACAACATAGCAAGATCTAGTTTGTGGTCCACCTAAATTTACATATGCAATACTAATGTCATCCTTTGTCTTGATCTTATTTTTAGACTCTATTCGTTTCATAGAAAATGTAGAGTTCTGGAAAATGTTTTCCAAAAATCCATTTTCTTGGAAAATGATAATATTTTTCAGTATTCGGCTAGAATTTAAAAATGAACTAGAAAACATTTTCTACCATTTAGTATGGAAAATTTGATTCGATTTTCCTCTGTTGTTGACACTTGATTTTTAGTCCAAGCATTGGAAAAGGTAGGAATATCGAAATGGGGATTTCCAATTGCGACATTTTGACACCTAACTTTAGTCAACGTGTTAATAGATGCAGAAAAATCTAATTAGATGTTTTCGATCGTGACAGAGCCCATTTTTCGAATAAAAAAGTGTCATTTTTTAATTCTGATTATTGCCTTAGCTTTATAAATAAATTTCCTATTTATTTCATATAAAACCAAAAAAGTTAAACGGTTGACTTTTTGGTCAACCCTTTGACCAAAAGTCAACCCTGAGTCAAATTTTGGCTTTTTATACCAAAATGTTTCTTTCAAGTTTAATTTTACTTTAGAAGTGGAAATTTTGAAAAAAAATTAAAGATTTGACCACAAAATCGAACTCTTAGCAAAAAGTCAACTAGGGTTTGACTTTTAGTCAAACCTTTGATCCAAAAAATTAAAAAATATAAAAATCACTTCATTTTAGGTTCAATTTGATTTTAGAATAAAAAATTTCATGAAAATCGATTAAGAACCTCATTTTCTGAATTTTTCAGATTTAAGTTCAAAATCAATCAAAAATAAAATTACTTTCGTTCTAGTCATAATTAAGCTTAGTTTGTTTTACGATATTTGATCTAAAAACAACTACTCATTCACTCGTTTAATCAATTTTGAGATCAAGCAAAGTGAAATGTGAATTGACATGTTTGCCCCTAATTAGGGGTCCGAGCCCATTCTATATGACTTGCAAACGAACATTTCCATTCTAATCAATTTTGTGAATTAAATCTGAATTCGAGGTCAATTTTAGCGAATTCACTTGCCAACTCATTGATTTGGGAGATTTAGGTTACTTGGCCTTAAGGAAATAGGGTTGTTGTGCTTCGATTCAAAAGGTTCAAGTTGATCCATTCAGGATTAGGGTTTAGTTTGATAAATTGAGGTTCAATTTTTACATTGGCCCTCAATTTAATTTTAGTAAAAATGCCGTGTCATCACTTAAAGGTCAATTTGAATGCAATAGGTATCCCTAGGCATGGACAATTAGTTTAATAGGTGTATTGTAATTTTAGTTGAATTCAATTTTAATTAATTTGCTAATTATGACCAGTAATTAGATGGAATTGCCCAATTTAGCTTAAGAAAAGTCCAATTTGGTGTACCCATAGTATGGGTCCAATAATTTCCATGGTAATTAGACAATTAGGCTAATAAAAAATCACAAAATTGAATTTCTGTGATTTAATTAGCCTAATTTGGTTGAAATTGGAATATCTCCCTTCAAGATTGGACCGCTTCCTTTCCGATTAAGCAAATGGGACTAAATTGCACAAACCCAAAGAGGCTAAGATCAAACCAACCATAAAAGAGGCTGAACTAATCGAACCAATGCAAGACCGGTCACTAGTGAAGGAGGCCGATTCAGCCCTCCTCCGGTGGGTTCTTGGCCGGTGACCACCACAAGATAGTGGCCCATCTCAAAACTGAATTCCTTAAGCCTTCACATTTTTCAGAATTTGTGAAAAAGCTCTTGGGTTTTTTGAAATCACAAAATTGCTCCTAATTAGGTTCTTAATTGCAAAAATCATTTGGACCGTTGATTTCATGAAATCACAGCCATTGAAATAAGCAAATGTTAAATATGGCTAAAGGTTGAAGAGTTTGTTAGACCAATGAGGCTAATCTTACAAGGGGAACATTTTTAAAAGGGGGAACATTTTACAGCTTCAATTCTCTCTCTTCACTCAAAAATCTCTCTCATTCTCTCTCCTCTCTCTTGCCTTTTCCCTCTCTCTTCCAATTGCTCGAGCAATTCAAAATCGCCCTAATCGCCGCCGCAAAAGCTAGCTTTGGCGGCCTCCTCCCAGCGCCCTCGTCAACGACGTCACCCACTCCGGTGGTCCTCTCCATTGCCCGATGTCTTGGTGGCTCACGTCCCCTTCAGCAGCCTCCCAATCGAGCCGCCCAGCCCGATCTTCCATGCAATGTCTAAACCGGTCCAGCTTAGGACCAGTTATGTCCAAGCTTTGATCGGTGCCATTCCGGCGCCGATCCTCCCTCCTTCGATGATGAAGAGCTTTCTAGGTGTTCCTCCAATATCCAACTGTGTTGCTGCATTCAGTTTTCATCCGTTTAGGCTAGATTTAATGACAAAACTCTGACAAAGGTAGGAACTGTAAACTCGAGCTCGATGAAACGAAATCATACTAGATGATGTAGGCTAGAGCTCAAGCTTAGGACCGATCTAATGATTGTCATGGTTGTTTTCATGTTTTAGGATGATTAGGAATGGATTTGCATGGTTAAACATGGATTGATTAAACTTGATTTGGTGTTTGAGCGTAATCCGCAATTTTCAGATGGCTGAGTGACTAATCTGAGAAATGTCTTCGTTTGAGCTTGAAAACGTTGTCGATTGTGTTCAAGATGAGACTCTTAAAATAGACTTGATAACCTTTCCGAAGAGCCATAGGACACCCCAATCGGACTCTGATTAATACTTGAGAACTTCTGTCAAAGTTGTATATACTTTCTATAGCTATGTTTTGATTTCAGGTATTCTGTGATTAGCCTGACCTTTGCGATTTCACGATTTTTTTCTGATTTTTGTGATATGAATTTTGAGATGATTCCTTCACAAGAATCATTCATAACATGTCCATCTAGGGCATATATGTTTCTCAAAATTTTATGAAGTCATCAAGCTAGGATGAATTTCCTTGACATCACCGTGCTAAGTCTTGACTTCTGCATGTTTTGAATGTGTATCGGTTTCTCGAATTTTTGCTGATTTTTGTATTCAGAATCAGACTTCCATTCTTCATAAAAGTTGTGCGTAGGAATGTTGGACATGACATACTTTTTTCTCGAAATTTCTCAATGAGTATATCTAGGCCAAATCCTCTAAAAATCGTCTTATAATCCTGCTGATCAATGCATTCCTAAATCAAAGTCATCACATTGTTGATTTTATTGTCATTTTTTCCTAACTCTTTTCAAGATGATTCTTTTTGGGCATTTTTTTATATAGGTGTTGGTCATGACATATATATTTTTTCAAGATATTTCAATACCATCCATTAGGTGAATCTCTCCAAAAATAGTCCTAAATTCACTTATGCTCTATATAAGCCTAATTGTACATTCATGTGCAATTATGCATACACTCGTGATTCTTTGTCCATGAAAATTTCATGAATGTTATCTTATGCCTTAACATCATCCTAGGGATGGTTGAGCCATTTCAAATGAGCTTCGATGAATCATTAATAGCATGCATTAATGAAATATCGTTCTGTCATTATGTGTGTACATTGGATGTTGTCTTTGCCATTTTTGTATCATGCTTAGTGATTATATACAGACCTAGACCCCTTAATGGAAAAAACTCGTGGTTTGATGCTCGATCTATATGCTTTTTCCTATACTTTTGTCATGTTATATAAGAGTAATAAATCACGCATCTTTTTGATATAATGGTTGTTCTAAGCATGTTCATGGAGATGTGCAAAATTGAATAGGTAAATGACCTTAATTGAGCACATCATATCTTAGAAAGTCTTAGGAAATTCACCAAAATTTCTAATGACACCAAGATCAAGTCATTTGCATGTCAATTGTCCCATTTTTCATATTTTGTAAAGTTGCCTTGAAATCTGAAAAATGGTGAAATTCGGTTGACATGCATGACCATTCTCTTGTTTAAACTTTGTCATTTTTGTTCGATTTTTTCTGTTGTGAATTAGAAGTTGGACCCTTCACAAACTTTGTTTTCCATCTTTAGGACTATCATGTGGTGAAATTTGGGAATTGTGTTAACAGGTTCATATCATCATGATATCCTTTCAAATTGTTGCTACCCTATTATGTTCTAATGCATTTTGCCATGTTCTTTGATTTTTATAAAATCACCTGTTCTTCTTTTGAAAAACTTTCTCCATGAAAGTAGTTGTACGATGAGTGCTTGATATGCTATAACTTTCCTTAAGTCGATTATCTCATGGGTCATGTTCAATTGCTTGCTCCTTGATGAGGTGTCATACATTCCCCTATTTTGTTCCTTGTGATGTGATCATGTTCTATGATTTTTAGGAGATGATGCATGCAAAACGATCTTTGATGTCTTCATGATTTTTTATTATCATTTCTTAAACTTTAAGCACAAAAATTTCTAGAAAATAAAAAGTCCATTAAATGTACATTTTGCGCATGTGGTTAGGTTCAACCCATGTTTGAATGGGTGAAGTGAACCGATTTTGATACACTAATTGTTTGATTGAATGAGAAATAAGGTCTTTGGACATGTATGCATGCTTATTTTCAAGTTCGGTGCATGTGATTGTTAATTACTCGTACATGCCCGACGCATGCTCGTGCGTAATCTCAGTGTTACACATTAGAACTTAACTTTAAAGGTTTATGATGTTAGCCATCGTAAGTGAATACTTAAGATGGTTAGTGATCATATTTTATGTCTAACAATAATGAATAGGGGTAATATTTTTGTGGCACGTCTGTATGCAATTTCCAAAGGCCAACCCTGAGGCCACTTTGAAATGGTTGTTGTTTGTTTGCTTAAAGACAATTTGACAATCATTTGGAGCATGTGATTGTGCTTGGCGCATGGCAAATATATGAAGTTATCCGATGCCAGCTCACTAATTATTTGATTGGATGAGAACGAAGGTCTTTGGACTTGCTTGCATGTTTACTTCAAAGTTTTATGCATACGATTGTTTGATAATTGCATAAACCGGATACATGCTCGTAGGTTAAATTTAGGGTCATACATTAGAACCTGACTTAGAAGCTTATGGCATTAGCTACCATGAGTGTATACTAATAATAACTAATTACCATAAGTCGTGTCTAATAATGAATGGGGAAACGTTTTTATGGGACATCGCATGTGCAATCTCAAAGGCCGATCTCGAGGCCAATTTAAATCGATTGATTGTTATTTGTTTGATTCTTTGACATGTTTCGATTGTCTTTTGCATGATTCAATGTTTGTTTCAAATTTAATTTATTTGATTTAGTTTTAAGCTCAAATCAAAATAGGTATAAGAAGGCCATCTCGAAGATCAATGATGGTCGATGTCCCTTTCAACCTTTCTTTCTTTGTAAATGGTGATGGTCAATGTCTTTTCCAACCTAATCTCTTTTATCATTCATTTAACACTCAACATATGTCTTGGGTTTGTTCTTGCGTTGTACCAAACCCGACAAGGTGCAAGTTCTTTTTTCTTGCTTTGCTTCCTTTCTATTTTAGGATTGCATATTTAGATTTACTGCTTTCCTTAAGTATCTACTTACTGCACTATACTTTCAATTTCAATTGTTTGACTTTCTTTTTCTTTCTTTTTTTAGTAGAATTAGAATGGCATGAAACTGACATCTATGCATGATCACCTTAGGTAATACAATAATTGTCTTGTCTTAGGTTGTTTAATTAACTTAGATAATTAAATGAACCAATCATGCGAGATATGAGTATTGTTGAGCACTCACAGTCTACGATTTAGCATACTCAAATAGAGGAGCCCAAAGGGTGAAGTGATGCCATCTTTTGAAGATGTACCATTTGAGAGGGTTATCATAGTGGAAGTAGCCCTAAATTCCTCTCTCATGACTGGCACCTTTTCGTAAGATGTACTATGTGTGTAGGAATGAATCATTACACCTTTCCCACTGTTGTGCAGGGTACGGGTTTGGAAGAACCTACATTCATGTAGACCTCAAGCTCAATGGGTCGATACCAAAAGGCGAAATGATGACGCCTTTGGTTGATATGGTTTGAGTGTGAGCTCACGAGCAAATACCCCTAAACTCCGTCCCTCCCAACATTGACCGTCACCAAGGATGGGTCGCAACATCTATGTACCCCTTTTTCTATTTTTTACCTTATTTTTTAAAAACTCTGAATTTTTTTTCCTCCCTTTCTTCTTCGGGTAGTCGTCGACCATGGCAATAGCCATTGACTAGGCATAGGCAAGCCTTGAGCTCGTCGCCACTCGCGAGCTCAAGGCCTCGCCAGTTATGGCAAGGTTGTTGCCGAGTCACGGGCTTCAGGCCGCCAAATTTGGCAAGCAAGCAAGCTGCTAATTTGTGAGCTAGAGCTTGCTGCAACTAGCAAGCTCGCTCACCCAATCTGGGGGCCTTGAGCCTGTAGCTATAGCTCGATGGCGAGCTTGCCACGAATGGCGAGGCCTCGAGTTCACAAGTGGGCGGCGAGGTTGCTCGCCATATCTGGTGAGGCCTTGAGCTCATTGCGACTTGCGCTCGTGAGTTAATGATAAGGTCACTAGCCAAATCTAGCAAGCTCGCTGCCACTTGTGATTTTGGTAAAGCTCGAGTCACGCCAACCTGTGGAGAGGCTCAAGCTTGCCTACTAGTCTTTAGCCGCAGTCATGAGTGAGCAAATGAGGAAGCAATAAAAGAAAAAAAAGAAAACAAAACAAAAAAGCAAAGAAAATTTTTAAAAAATTAAAAAGCTCAAATTTTTTAATAAATAAAAAATAGAAAGTAGAATAGGAAAAATAATTGTCTATTTCACAAAAAATGAATAATTTAAAAAATATAAGGATTGCTCATATCACTTAAAAATTGTTGTTGATAACAAAATATTTTTCACTAGCCAATAATTTCAACGCCACAAGCATTTATTTTTAGAAAGATGTTTTCCGAATCATTTATTTTCCATGAAAACAAGACCGTACAATAAATTCTCATTGTAATATACTATTGCTTGAGCTTGAGTAATGCACAAAATAGCATGGTCTAGTTTGTGGTCCAACTAAATTTACATATAATATATGAATGTCATCCAGCTGTTATTTTTAGTTGGAATTTTTTTTCCAACCACAAACTCTATTGGCGGATTACAGCTATGGAAATGATTCATATGCATAATTCACCAAACTAAGATGCGGGTAATTTTCATATTAAATTATTACTAACTTGCCAGGTAAGATATTGAATGGCTTCCTATTAGAATTTAAGAAAAATATTACTGGTCCAAAACACTACGTATTAATTCTTGGACTTATATCTATAATAAGTTTATGGCCGTGAACAAAGTTTAAATACAGATTCTTATTTTTATATAAAATGAGCACTGAATTTATATGTGTTAACACCTAAATTTTTGTCCCCGTGGTCATTCTACATGCTTTAAAAACAAGAACTTGTTTTCCGTAGAAAAAATATTTTCATTTCATTAAAAGTCAAGTTCGTTAATTTTATGAGAACTTAAAGCGTTTTTTAAAAGGTTAATATAACAAAAAAATCAAATGTGGGATAAATGTAACAAATTTATCCCAAACTAATTTTTTTACCACCAAATTCTCAAACTAATTACCTATGAGAAATTTACCCCAAACTAATTTTTTGATCATCAAAAGTTCCAAACTCGTATATTTGTGATTAATTTACTCTCTGTTAATTTTATTAATTGAATTAATAACACAAAAATCACAAACTCGTACATATTTGACAATCTTAAACCGGTACACTCATTAACTATCACATGTCATCTAATTTAGTAATTTGACGATAAAATTTAATGAAATAATAGAGAATAAATTTATTATATATGTATTAATTTGAAATTTTTTGTAATTAAAAAAGTTAATTTTTGATAAATTTGTCATAAATATATAAATTTTGAATTTTTGTAGTATTAATCTTTTTATTAAAATGGCATTAGTTTCCTTGGACTTTATTGCCCTAAAAAAATGAAAATGAAAATAAAATGATGAAGAAAAAGTAGGACATGGCATTCGAACGGAGACAGTGACATGTGGAAAAAAAGACAGAGAAAGTTAGGGAAAAGCAATGCCGCTTAAAAACAAAACAAAAAAAGGACAAAGGGAAGGTGGAATAGGCCCAAGCACGGTACATGCGATCGGTGAAAGAGAAACAAAAGGATGACGACAAAAGCATGTGTACAAGCTGAACGGAGACAGTGACATATGACTGGACAAGACAGAGATAGAGAGAGCCAGGGAAAAGGAGTTTCGCTATAACAGTGGAAAGCCCCAGCATGGGCACATCTGAATCTGATCGGTGAAATACAAAACAAAAGGATAACAACAAAGGCATGGATATGTGTTTGGAAGCGAGTCCATGCCTTCCATGGCAGCAGCAGCAGCAGAATATTCTCCTGCATTAAACATGTTAAAAGGAAAAACGGTGCTGCCCTGCTTTGGCGGAAGGGTATGTGTTGACCGTCCTGGCGTGAGAATTCAATCCTCGTGTTACTTTCACTGTTGTAATGTGAGTTTAAAGCAGCATTAAAATTTACAAAGAGCCATCCATTAACATGAAGAGTAAAAGCAAACCCACGGGAGCTCAGCTGTAGGTAACATCTTGCGCAGCTCTTTTCAGGATCAATTGTTACATGAGAGATCAAGCAGAAGTATTGAGCTAGTTTAGTTTCAAGAATTGTATCTGACGAGATCTGACTTCTCAATTTGTTTATTGACTATGGGGTCTGAAAGAAATGGGATCTGAAGAAGAGCTAGAGTAAGTCGAGCAACTCAAAAAGTAAACCTTAATTGCTTGTAGTGAAGCCTGTGTGCAAAACCAGGGGTTGACTTTTATCAACAACTGCTGAATCGAGAATGCTGTCCAAAAGCAGTTAACATTTGGCATGTTAATTCCAGCAATTTTCCTGCCAAATCACATTTATTAAAATTTAGCCAAAAAGAATTGTGCTTATGGAAATCATCTAAAGAATATGCAGGAGATATATCCTAGGTGACCTTAAATGCAATGAAGCATATTATCACAGATGAAGCAGAAAGAAGTCTATATCTTAGCAAAAAATTTACCAAAAGCTTTCTAAGTTAGGCAACCAAAAATTAATGGCAGTGGCATTGGAAACAATAAAATCCTGTAGTGTAGCTTAGACATCATATAGCTCCTTATATAATCTGCATCTCCTTTAGTAATTAAGAAGGTTATAAGATAATGACCTGGCCCATCAGCTTTGGCACAATGCAATGAGAATTTTGAAACTACCCCAGTCCTATTGCTCATTTCCTGTTGACCTACTGCAACTTTATGTTCAACAGCTTAACCTTTAATGGTGATGAGAAAATTAGCATTTCAGCTCTAATTTTTATGTTAGTCATATCATGTGCATGCCTCTCTTAACCATTTTCAAACAAAATGAATGCACAGCCCCAAAACCCTTTTGGTAATCTGGAGAGGGATAAGAAATTCAACAGAACCAAGCCACCCATCATTGTGAAACTGGGGACTCTTGCAATTTCTGTGACAATGATGCAGGACAGGGTCATCTCTGTCCATATAAACATATAATCTTCCTCAGCACGAGGTGGTGCGAATGATCAAACAGTGAAGGACCACTTCTTTACTATTTGGGGTTTTCTGAAATTCCGCTGTGATGGGTAATGGGATAGTTAATCTAAGAAATGACCGGAAAAAACCCCGCTCGAAAAGAGGCGCGATGAGGAGAGAGAGCAGAGATTTGAACCCCTTCAGCCTCTTCGTGATAACGGAGTAAACGGTAGGGGTGTGCAACGGGAACCGCCCAACCCGGGAACCGCCCAAACCGGACCAGACCGGCCGGTTTTGGGTGGTTCTCGTAGCCGGCGGTCCGGTTCCCATTTTTGGAACCGGTGGCTAGTCGGTCCGGTTCCCGGTTCCAAGGTGGGAACCGGATCGAACCGAACCGATAGTTTTTAATATAAATATTTTAAAATTTCTCAAGAATTCAAAAAAAGAAGAAGAAAATTCTTCAAAATCTTAGGAAAATACAATTATATACAAATTAAAAGGAAAAATCAATAAAGCGGTGTATAAACAAAGTGGATTGTCTTTGAGAATGTATTATAATATTAACAATTTTTTTACCGAAAAAAAAAATTACCGGTTTCATTGGACCGGACCGGACCGGTCGGTCGGTCCGGTTCCCAGTTCCAAGATCGGCCGGTCCGGTCCACGGTCCTAGAATTTGGGAACCGGTCCTCCCAGTCCGGTTCCCAGTTCCACCTTGGAACCGGACCGGACCGGGAACCGATCACCCCTAGTAAACGGAACGGGAGGAGAGAGCAGGGAGGTGTACGGGAGACAGAGGAGAGAGGAAAGAAGGGTTCGGCTTTTAAATTTCCTCCGCCTCGCGTGTAGGCCCGCTGTTCACGTGTCCGATTTTGAGCAATGAGCTGCACCACCGACGCGGAGTATCAACCACAACCGATATTTTTTCTTTCTTCCTTCCCTCCTCGAGGTGCTGTCAGAGGTCATGGAGGATCAGGGTGCCAAAGTGTGGAGGAGCATGAGCAGGACCTCTCGCTTTGCCAGAGGAACTCCGTCAACACTCTCAAGACTGAGTTCGTCACAAAGCTGCCAGAGAAAATCCGCTCCGATCTTGACGTCAATTCTGACCTGTACCGTGAACCGGCTTTCGAACGACCAGGGTTGATCAAACGGGTCAGAATTAACGTTGAGACCAGAGCAGATCTTAGCCGGTAGCTTTGCGACAAACTTGGTACCGAGAGTGTTGATGGAGTTCCTCCGGCGGAGCGAGCCCCACTCCTCCTCCGTGCTGATGGCGCTTTCTTGCCCGGATCCCCATAACCTCTGATGACACCTCGAAGAGATAAGAAAGAAAAGCCGAGCACTGAGGGGGAGCCTGGTTGCGGAGGAGGATGAAATAAAACTAGGGACATGGGCTGAACAGAGACAAAGACATGTGAACCAAAAAAATAGAGAGGCAGAGAGAAAGGTAGGGAAAAGGAGTACCGGCAAAAGGGGAATAGGCCCAAGCACGGGCACATCTGATCGGTGAGATAGAGAACAAAAGAATAACAACAACAAAGGCAAGGGTAAAAGCTGAAAGTAAAGGAAGGTAAATGACGGTCGAGCGAAGCAAGCAAAAAACACTCTGGTCTATTTCGTAAAAAATTAATTAATTAAAAATTATATAATTACTTATATCTCTTACGACAAATATTTTCATCCTTAACAAAAATATTTAAATTAAAATTTTCGTCGATAACAAAAACATTTTTCATTAGTTAATTATTTCAACGACACAAATATTCATTTTTAAAAAATATTTTCCCAATAATTCATTTTCCCCGAAAATAAACAAGACCTTAAGTCTATTAAACTCAACCGTACATTCATTTCTCGCTATTATGATATTGCTTGAGCCTGAGCAATGCACAAAATCACGTGGTCTAGTTTGTGGTCCAACTAAAATTAATAATGTCGTCATTCGTCTTGACGTTATTTTTAGTTGGAATTTTTTTTTCCAAGCACACAGTTTATAGATATGGAAATGATTTATATGCATAATTCACTACATATAAGAATTGAAGAACAATATTACCATTCCAAAACACTACGTATTAGTTCTCGGACTTGGATCTATAATAAGTTTATGACCGTGAGCAAGTTTAAATACATATTTTTGTTTTTATATAAAATGAGCACTAAAACTAATATGTCTTGACACCTAATTTTTTGCCCCGTGATCATTTTACAAGCTTTAACAAAAAAGAACTTGTTATCCACAAAAAAAAAAATTCATTTCATTAAAGGTTAAGTTCTTAAATTATTTGGGCGTTTAGTGCCATTTCTAAAGAGTTAATACCACGAAAACCACAAAACTAGTACAAATGTGATAAATTTATTCAATACTAATTTTTTTATTATCAAAAACCCCCAAATTTTACCAAAAACTCCAAACCAGTACATTTGCGATAAATTTACTCTCCATTAATTTCCGTTAAATTACATTAACACCATAGAAAATCACAAACTAGTACAATTATGACAAACAAATGATAAAACCTCAAGTAATACAACCGTCAACTATCGCATATCATCCAACTCAACAACTTTTTCACATGTATACCGATTTTGGATTTTTTATGTTGAAAAAGTTAATTTGGCATAAATTTGTCATAAATGTAATATGTTGGAGTTTTTCATTGTATTAACTATTTTTCTAAAATGGGTTTACTTTCCTTAGACTTTATTGGCCTAAAAAAGTAAAAATAAAAATAAAATGATGAAGAAAAACTAGGTCATGGGCACTGAACAGAGACAGTGACTAATGACCGAAAAAAACAGACAAAGATAGGGAAAAGTGGAGTAGGCCCGATCACGGGCACACCTGATCGATGAAATAGAAAAGATAAAAATAACAACAAAAAGCATGGTCACAAGCTGAAACGAGGAAGGGATATGATGACGGTCGAGTGACGTAGCATGAAAAACACTAAGCTTATTTCATAAAAAATAAATAATTTAAAAAATGTAATGATTGCTTATATCATTAACGAAAAAATATTTTTATCATTCATAAAATATTTAAATATAAATTATTATCGATAACAAGAGTATTTTTTATTGATTAATTATTTTAACGACACAAATGTTTGCTTTTAGGAAGTATTTTTTGTAACATTCATTTTCCGCAAAAACAAACAAGGACCTAAGTTTATTAAATTGGACCGTATAATCATTTCTCGTTATTATATAATATTGCTTGAGCCCGAGTAATGCACAAAATAGCTAGGTCTAGCTTGAGGTCCAACTAAATTTACATATTCTATACTAACGTCGTCCTTTGTCTTGTCATTAATTTTAGTTGGAATTTTTTTTCCAACCTAAAACTCTGCCAAATATGGAAATGATTTATTTGCATAATTTACTAAATATAAGATATGGGTAATTTTCATATTATGTTTTTAATAACTCATCATCTAAATTATTGAATGGACGAAATTCTCTCCTTTAATAAATGAAGAAAATACTACCGTTCTAAACCACTAGGTACTAATTCTTGGGCTATCAATTATTAATATATGATATAAAAGAAGATTTGCATGTTTAGATAGACTTTTACATTTTATTTTTTTGCTTAATCATCTTGCGACAAACGCATTTTGAATTTTCTTAGCTCAAAGTACCTAAAACTTTCACAATATACAATTGTTGACGTATACAATCATGTTCGATTTTTCTTATTTTTTAAATTCTTGATAATATTTTAAATTTTGACGAGTTCAAAAAACCTAAACAGACAGGCCCCAATGGGGAATGACAAAATAAACTCTTACGACGCATTACAAAAACATTAACTTTTGCACGATTTCGTGGACATTGGGGCTGCTCATCCCTAACTGGAGAAAATAGCCATAGTTCAACACTACAGCAAATCGTTGCTTGAATCGCCTGGGGGTTCCTCACTCCACCCTCAAATTTGCAATACATGCAATTAAATAAAAGTTAATACCACATAAAACTGATAAGTTTACTCAAAATTAATTTTTTGACCATCAAATTTACCTTAAACTAATTTTTTGACTATATAATACCCTAAAATGGTATGCATGTAATAAATTTACCATTCATTATTTCCATTAAATTTTACTATTAAATTTGCTTATATGGATGACAAATTGTGACATGGTATCGTGACATAACAAGTTCATGTGAAAATCCATGGGGTAAGTACTACAAAAAAAAGCCCCAAACTGATACACCTACAACAAATTTTACAGTATACCTGTAATAAATTTGGGGTTATTCATAATATTAACCCTATGGATTTCCCTTTAAATTTGCCACATCACTATATCACTTCCCCATGTGTTATCAACATTAGCAACTTCAATAGCGAAAATTTGATAACTAACAAAGAGTAAATTTGTCACGGCTTCATCAATTTGGAGTTTTTGTGATAAAAAAAATTATTTGAGATAATTTTGTCACAAGTGTACTGATTTGGCATTTTATGTAATCAAGAAATTAGTTCAAGATAAATTTATCGTGGGTGTCCAAATTTGGAGTTTTTCGTGATATAAATCCATTAAATAATTTACTTTCTCCAATCACTGGACAAAAAGACTAATGCAGCGGAGTTTACCTAGTTTGCATCACTGATCCCCATATTTGCCCATGCTCGAACATAATTAGGCTTCAAATCAAGAGCCTGCAAACAGACCACACGAGTGAGAGAGAGAGAGAGTAGATCCCAGGTTAGAAATAGGCCAAGATAAATTGGAGACTTTATCTCATAGGGGCAGTAGATGATCTGCTAAACGAAAAACTACACTTTGCTGCAGTCTTTCTTCAGCCCACTTTCATCACGATGTTCTATAATATGAACCATTTTTTTTTGGTAAGGTAAGTAGTATTGACTTTTAACCAATAAGAATGTACAGAGGGGAGACATGGCACCAACATGCACTCGTTAAGACAACACGTCAATGGAGTGGATGGGTACCACGCTCACAAAATACAACAACAAACCAAGGCAATAGATACAAGACTTAATCCTAGAAGGAGTAAATCAGTTAACCGACCCTCGGTTGCCCACCAAAAATAGAAGCGTCTAGGCCCTAGGACCGCTGTAGGCGTCGGTTAGAGGGGTTGTCCTGGACAGCTTTATAGGTTAATGCTTTATCCTTGACTGCCTTTATCAAGTGATGCTTCATCGCCGGGATGAATAGGTTGAAAGCTCGAAATAGTATATTGTTTCTGGACTTCCAAATGACATAACATAGTGCACCAAAAGAAAACCAGGATATATCACCATGAAAGTCCTTACCAACCAATGCCCTTGTAGCCCAGCATAGGTTTTCCTTCCAGGAATGGTTGGACCAAGCAAGGTTGCATTTGGCGGCCCAAAAAATTAACAAAATATTCGAAACTTGACAGTCAAAGAACAAGTGATTGTGGGAATCAGGAACACAATTACAAAAAGCACAAATTGTGGAATTGATTCGACCATAGGCCATCAGTGATACCTGTGTAGGAAGTCAAAGCTTGGCAACTAGCCATAATATAAACTGGTGGCGTGGGACTAAGGATTTGTTCTAGACGAGTGAAGCCCATGGCACCGCAACAGATTTCCGACGGATAGAAGCCCAAGCTGAGGCAATAGAAAATTTCCCCGAAGGGTCCAAAACCCACGTGAGTTTGTCCTAGTTCTGAGAGATAGGGGGGATCACTATGCCCCAAGAGGACAGGTCGTGCCTGATGGAGAGGCCCACTGGAGAGAACAGATCAGCTACTGTGGACTCTCTTGTAAGGTCAAAACGATAAATATCAGTGTCCGAATATAGCAAATTTAGAGGCCCCATATCCAGCCAGGTGTCAAACTAGAGAGAGACTAATTCACTGTTCCCTATGTGCCAACAGAAGTGGGGTCGAGCTTCGGTTCTCAGATAAAGGATTTTACGCCAGGCCCATGAGCAAAAGGTTGGGACCGAGGTAATCTAGAAATTCTTCAGTTTAAGGTAGTTTGCATGAATCCATTTGCACCACAGGGACTCTTTATCCGTGAAGAGGACCCAAATGTGTTTGAACATTGCCGCTTTGTTGTTATCCCGGATCTTGCGGATCCCTAATATACCTTCCCTAATAGGGAGACATATATCCTCCCAAGAGACCTTGGCTCCTCTAGGACCTAGGGTAGGGCCTTTCCATAGAAATTGTCTACATATTTATTCTATACGGTCAACTACCAAGGAAAACAGCCAAAATATTGAGGCCCAATAGACTTGGATTGCATGCAAAACAGTCTTAATTAGGAGTACTCAACCCACAAATGAAATGAACCGATGGGTCCATGATTGTACTCTAGCAGTGAGGAGACTCACTAGGGCTTGGCAGTCCACTTTACTAAGGCGCATGGTTATCATAGGGACACCCAAATAACGGACCAGGAGGGAGCCTAATTTGAAGCCGAGAGTCCGAAAGATCTGGGCTTTGACATTCAGTGTGCCACCCAAGATAAATAGTTCACTTTTATCAGCATTAGGAACAAGACCGCTCCACATTGAGAAGGTGTCAAGGCCTTCTTTCACTCTCAGGATGGATGGCATACAAGCTTCACTGAAGATGAACACATCATCTGCAAAGAAAAGATAAGTAAGCCGAGTAGCTCTACATCTCCAGTAGTACTTATAGCCAGGCTTCCGAGATTGAGATTCCAATATTCCAGTGAAAACTTACATGGCAAGGGTGAATAAATAGGGAGACATAGGATCGCCCTGCTTTAAGCCCCTCGAGCTAGAAAAGAAGCCGTGGAGTTCCCCATTAATGACAATGGAGAATTTAGGAGTGCGAACACAAGTCATGACAAGCTTAATAAAGTGGGCAGGGAACCCGAATGCCCCTAGTGTCGCCGCCAAGAAGTCCCAATGAAGAGTGTCATATACTTTCCTAAAATCCACTTTAATAGCACATTTTAGTAGGTAGGGTTCCGAATGGAATCCACTGAACAATTCTTGTGCAAGCAATATATTATCAATGATACGTCTACCCTTCACAAAAGCTGTTTAAGTAGGACTGATTATGTTTGGGAGAACTGCTACAAGCCTATTGGAGAGGATTTTGGTAATGCATTTATATACTGTGTTGCAGCAAGCTATGGGCCGGAATTCTGATACCGAGGTAGCATTAGGAATCTTAGGAACCATAGTAAGAATTGTGTTATTTATCTCTTTGAGCAAAGAACCAGATTAAAAGAAATCCAGAATAGCCTCAACTACTAGTGGACCAACCATGTCCCAATTCTTTTTGAAGAAATCGGAGTTGTATCCGTCCGGGCCCAGAGCCTTGCTCCCCGTAAGAGAAAACATTGCATCATGAACTTCAGTTGAAGTAATTGGTGAGGAGAGCAAACTGACCTGGTCTGCTGAGAGCATGGACCGGAGGTTTACCTTGATAGTATTCGAAGAAGGGACCCCATTGCTGGCACTCGAATTCATGAGCTCTTGAAAATAGTTAACAAATATCTACTGAACATCACCAGGGGACGTTACTATATTGCCGGCCCCATCCTTTACCGAAAGGATTCGATTTCGAAGGTTGTGATAATTCACACAATGGTGAAAAAACTTTGAATTATTATCCCCTTCTTTGAGCCATCGAACTCTCGATTTCTGCTTGAAAAAGGACTCTTCCATGGATCGAAGTTCATAATAGGAACGACTTTGTTCAAGTTCAACCTCGGCTAAGTTGCCGTTAAAAGGATCCAGATACAGTGCTTCTTGGGTGGCATGGAGGATCCTTTTAGCTTCAGCCGCTTTGATAGAGATTTCCGCAAAAGAGTCATGATTAATGATCTTAAGCCTACTTTTTAAAAGTTTCAGTCTACTGTATAGGTGAAACATAGGAGTGCCTATAACTTCAGTCTGCCACACTTCACCCACAATGTCAGAGAACGCAGGGTGATTCATCCAAAAATTGAAAAACTTGAAGGGTTTCCTGCGAGAAACCGATTCCATGATTCTCACCAGCATTGGTGTGTGATCAAAAATACCCGGGGCAAGGAAGTTCGCTTCTAAGAAAGAAAAAATAGAGCACCATTTGTTATTGACGAATACCCTATCAATCTTCCTTTGTTTCCTAGCGGCACCCAAGTAAGATGACCAAGTAAATCTAAATCCCACATATTGGAGATCAAATAATTGAGCTTGGTCTAGGCACTCTCTGAATTCATTGAAAGCTAGGATCCAATTATTGGAGTTGCCGATACGGTCAGTGGGGTCTTTAATAGCATTGAAATCACCGGCTAATATCCAGGGGCTATCTTTTAAGGACTCGCTCAAGGATATAATATCTGCCCACAATGTTCTTCGAGACACAAAAGTATGATTACCATATATAACCGAGATATAGAAGAACATACCCGAGTTCAGAATCTTAAAGTCTCTATGGATAATCTGGGAAGTCATCAGCTGAACATTGAACTCTACCATCGATGGATTCCAGCCAATCCACAGCCATCCACGATCCGAGTGTTCATAGTTGGATAGCCATTTCCAGCCTGGTATCAGACCAGTAGACACAGAAATAAAGAGAGAAGCCGACACTTTGGTCTCCATAATTCCAAGACAACAGATATTGTTAGTCTGAACAAACCAACGCACTTCCACTTGTCTAACAGGGTTTATAAGACCACGAACATTCCATAATCCAAAATGCATATTTACATATTTACAAGGAAAAGGATAATCTACTTGCGTTTCACAGACCTGCGTTTAGCAGTTGCAGGTTTGTGGGGCTTGTGAGAGTGGCCAAGCTGCTCGTGCGGCTTCGCCGGCCGGGTGCTGCGGGCCAATGGTCAGGGGCAGACTCACAAGTGGAGGATCTGGAGAATCCTTCATGGGGACAAGCTCCTTGTTCATCTGTACCGAAGAATCAACCTGAGCAGTTGGGCGGTCTGCAACAGAGGATAGATCATCTTCAGAATATTCAGAATTGGAGTAACTCTCTATGTCATCCTCCTCAGAATTAGCCGATTCCTCAAGAGTAGCACGCACAATCTTGGCTTAACTACCCATATCAGCCGGAGTGGAAGTCTCTCCTGTACTTCTTGCTTTAGCCTTTCTTTTTACTTCCTTTGCCATATCAGCTAGAGAAGGATTTGCACGTAGATCGATGAGGGGAGTATTGGAGGGTACCTGAACATGTTTTTTGCCTGCTTTCTTTGATGATCTCACTTGTTGCCATACTTCTGCAGCATGGATTGGGACTTGTGGAGGTACATCAGAAGAATCTGGTATAGGGGGTTTTGGTCTTCAACCCGAGTAAAAGCAGGTTGATTAATGACAGCAGGGCCTGCTACTGTGTGCTGTTTGCTTTTCCATCTGTGATGAGTTTTCCTGATTAGGAGGACTTGTGTTGTTTGAACACTTGTGGCCAAATGTACCACAAACTTGGCAAGAGATGGGCCGCCATTCGTATTCAATCATCACTTTTCGGGACTAACCTTCAATGTTCAGAAGAACCGAGTCAACACGTTCTGCACCAACAGCTATCTCCACGCACACCCTAGCATAGGATATCATCCTCATTTTTTCAGTCATTTGGTCGACATAAAGAGGTTTCCCTACGGCACTTGCAACTATACTAATGCCCATAGCCGACCAAGAGGCAAATGGAAGGTTTTTAAGGCGAATCCACATAGGGATGGACTTGTGCTCATCTTTTTTTAACTCCAACAAAGGTTCCCATTGCTACAGTATGAAGGGGACCCTAGCTATAGTCAGTGGGCCTCCATCCAAGATCTTCCGACGAAATTCATTGTCCAGGATATGAAGGAAATAAAATCCTTGGTCATCAGCGAGTATATCCACCAGATGCTCGCCCCAGAAATGTCTCAGAGCAGCCTCAACCATTTTAAACGGTAATTTTTTCCCCACCAAATATCCCACAAGACAATGACGCCATTTCGGATCCATAGCACCATATGCTTCATGCGATAAATTGACAACAGGCTGCTTACCCGTAACCACAGGAGCAATGTATGTTAAATCATACCCTTTCGTTGATGCACGAGCGACATTCACCCAGGAGCGGTTTAGAGGGCCCTTCGCCGCATCAAGGACCTGAGCTGAGGTCGAAGCCCGGTTGTTTGGAGAGATACCAGAAACGGGAGCAGGCCTGTTGTTGCCAGCCGAAGTACCATCTATCATCCTTTGACCCGCAACATTCCAGCCCAAAGACCCAAGAGCGGTCTCCTTCCTACCTTCGCGGCTGGTGCATGCAAAGGCGGGATTGTTTGCCGAACGGCTTCTGCTACAATGTCTACCCCTGGACTCTCCCGGAGGGACAGGAGCCTTGCCTAGATCTATCCTTTCCATGACAATGAACTCACAGCCAGACAGAATCAAGCAAGGATATGTAAATCGAAGAGCCTAGCTTCGATTCATATCAGACATCAGAACCCTAGTTTCGAATTGCAGAAATTGAAGTCTACCCAGGGGGAATGCTTCGAACAGCTGATGGAACAGAAGGGACTCAACAATACCTCCGAAAATTAGCTGAGGTTGAAGCCTGCATCCACCCGAATGGGTATGAGGAGGTCCAAGCGAACAGCAGAACAAGCTCGGGATTTTCAGACGAACAGAGCCCTAATTTCGATTTTGGAGAGCAGAAGATTGAAGCCACCCCAAGGAAAAAGCTTCGATCAACTTGTAGAGCTGAGGGAGCTTGGTGATCCCTCCGAAGAACGGCCGGAGCCGAGCCCTGTAGCCGCCGAAATGGCCTCCGGCAGCTCCGTGCAGAAATTGAAGTCTACCCAGGGGGAATGTCTAAAGAAGGAGACTTCTTGATGTTCTTGTTTCGTTGCATCTAAAAAACAGGTGGCACAAAGCCTGTTGAGATATGCAATTTCCTCAAAACTGAAGAGAACCATTGATAGTTAAACAGTTCAAGTTATCTAGTTTCTTTCCTTTTTCATGCCTGCATCCGCACGAGCAACCAAGCGCATGTACACAAATTGACATACTAACAAAATGTCTATAGACAGGATAGAAGGAAGAACAAGTCAAGCAAAAGGTCTTACAAAAGAGATATCTTGGCTTCCAGTTCCAGAAACAGTGAGAACTCACTCCATATTCACATCAAGCTTAGGATAGATGACTGTATGAGCAAATGCAGTTCCTGCGAAAATCCCCATGGGCTTGCCTTAGTAGTTAAGAAATGGAGTGCAAGTAGATTAATTGCACAGCACCAGTAACTCTGAACAACCCAAGTGCAAACGGTATGTTTGGACCATTCACCTCAACTTCGTCTCTTATCTAGTCCATGAGATAAGCAGGGTTTTCATGGCCCAGAATCATCCATCTTAGGTGAATTTCCATGTCAAAAAAGAAAAGCGGCTGTGATACTCATTTGAAAGCAGTGAAGATTAGCTATATAGCTGTTAGACATGGAAAGAATTGTTTCTTCCTTAATCATAACTACAAAGAAAAATTTGAAAGCACTCGTCTCACTAATTTGCTTGTTCCATTTTCTAACATCTTACAATTAATGCACTCACAAGCCAAAAGTGATTATCCGAACAAGATACGGTCTTATAAACCGTACTTGTTGATAAGCCAAGATTGCATCAGACTCTGAACACTGTTGGCTTGTGTCGCACCAAATTTGTTTCAAAGTGAGTAGTCATTTGGCTTAAGTTTCAACGCAGTTTGGAAAGAAGCAATCGCTCTATCATAAAACTATTAAGTACAAAAGTACGATGTGCACATCAGCATCCTCAGGAGACATTTGTGCAGCATCATTAAACAATCTAGCAACCTGATTGCAAAATAAATAGCTTTTAATTTTCCACCTAGTGATCACATAATTTTGTCAAAATGGATGCAAACTGTAATGAATCTTGTACTGACACCTACATCGGCATTATATAGAGACTCAGGCATATCAAGAAATGTCAGCATTCCATACTTTGGATGATAATTTAGCTATCCATATAACTATCTCAATGCGGTAACCTACTCCAATTATGTAATTAAAAACTTCATATGTTAAAAACTATGCATAATTTGACGCTTGTGTTGCTTCTTCATCTTGTTTAAAAGAGAGATCCATCGAAGAAGACTTCCATTACTTGAATTGAGACAACTCAGTTCAATTGAATTAGAATTTTTAAACAAAACCTCATTTCCCGACAGACTCCTTATACACTAAACTCGACTCAAATATCTAAAATCAACTTGTAGCCTCAAGTTGTAATGTGCTTAAGCTTGCACTCAATTTATCATGTGAAAGACTATAATACGTAAATTTCAATGTTCTTAAGTATGTAAACACGCTACATATATAGATTCTCCACAACTCTAAGAAGCTTAGGAGCCGATTGACTTGACATGTATTGAAGAAGGACACAGCCAATATTAAGTTCCGGATAAGACAGATTTAAGTAATAACTAAGTCAAGTTCAAGGAGCTCACAAGTAGCTTCTCTGCTCTACTCAGTATTAGGAAGAAAGCAGAGTCCCAAGTATGTGATTCATTAACTGATGAATCCTGTAACATAAAAACGCATACTGGTTTGTTTGATGACTTTTGCTATTAATTTTGCACCTACATTTGAGTGACTGACACCAAGGGAAAGAAGCACATCCAAATTAGTTGGATCAGCCTTCTGAGCTCGCATCATTGCTGCAATAGCATTGATTTCGTTTCCAGTTAATACAAGTTGAACAACTTAAGACACATTGCCATTAATAAATTGCTAAAAATATGTCACCCAGATCATTTATAAAGCCCGGGCCACTTATTATTGCCAATTATTATATCCACGTACTAAAGAATCTCAGCTATACACTTGGGAGTACTTGTTCTTAAAGCAGCAAATTGTCCCCCTCTCATTTAGCTGGCACAACGGATTACTACAAAAATACACCCAGCCAAAAGTACTTCAAATTACCAGCAAGAGTCAAGGAAAAATCCACGTGTACAATAAACTAAAGAGGTACATCTTAAAAATTTTAGTATCTCCAACAGGGGCAACTGGATCAACAAGTCCTTTGACAAGTAGATCGTGTGAAGAAAACAATAGAGCAACAAACTCAAGGGAAAAAGAGGTCTTTGAAGAAGGCAACAGATAATGTACCTGAGGGAAAATCTTAAGCATGTGAACACACTTACTGACTTTAAGCTGCAGTAAGTTGAATAACCTGTTGATCGTCATCATTCTCTGCATGTGCAAGGCCAAGTAATCTCCAACCTTCAGCATTATCAGGATTTTTCAGAACTTACAGCCTCTAAAGCAAGAATTGCTTCACCCAGAAGCCCTCTGCAGGAAGAGGTCTTGGCCTTCCTTTAAGGGATTAGGGTGCCCAGCATATGTATTCATATATGAGGAAACATAAACTCCTCTTGAACGATCAGACTGCTGCTTTTGCTCATTCCAGAACCTGAAAGATATGACATAAAACTAAAACGATGAACTCCGAAGATAAATAATTATGTTACAATATCATTTAAATGATTTGAGTAGTGTAGTCACAAACACGGTTGATTTTATGCTAGTATCTCAGAAACAATTATTATTTATAATTACTGGAAACAAAAGAAACTTCAAATAAGGTCGTTGTAGTATAGTGGTGAGTATTCCCGCCTGTCACGCGGGTGACCCGGGTTCGATCCCCGGCAACGGCGATTTTGAAATATCTTTTTTTTACCAAAAAAAAAAAAAAACTTCAGATTTCAGACAGGAAGGCAAAATCTAAAGGAAGCAGAGGAGGAAAGTCAAGTCACAATAATGTGTTTGTTGAAATTGCTTGGAGGATAAACTGAGCAAGAAAAACTTAGGAGAAGGGATGCACATTTCAGAGTGTTCACTCTCTGCCATGAGACAAACGAATCCAAACTCTTTCTTTAGAGGTATTTCTCAAATCCTTAATGATAATACTTTTCCACTCTCTCCCAAGTTCAACAGTGGTACAACAGTAACTGTGAGACGCATAACTATCTGATGAACAATTCACTTGGCTTTCCAGGGAATGGTGCTTCCACCGTCCTATCGTGGACGAATATGTCTTTCACCCCATCGACTTTCTGTGGGTGGACTATTGAGACTTGCAAACTTACTTAGTTCAAGACTGCCAATACACCAATGTCCTCTAGAGTAGCCATTGGAGTACATTCAATTGCAGAGAGACAGTGAAGAAGCACACAAAAAAAAAAAAAAAAAAACACGGTGGAGATAGGAGGAATGTGATGGGCCAGGAAAGAGATGGGAAGAATATTTTGAATTTTTTTCTGCTTATTAAATTCTGGAGTTTCCTTACAAGGTGATTGATGAGTCTGAAGTGGATTTTGGAGGATTGAAGCTGTTGAGCTTTGGACATTGAGATTAGTTTTTTGTTTTTTGGGTGGATTTGTTTACTGGTTTGCACTATCAACGGCTCGATGAAGTGCGTGTGCATTGAAATATGAGGTATGATTGATTATGTGTTATGTGGATTTGAATTTTTGTTGCCATTTTTTATGAAATAAGTGGAGTATCTTTGGGTCTAAAAGAATAAGATTCTTCTTCATGTGTATTTTTTCAGGACTCTTGATTCAATATCCAGAGAAATCTACTCGACCAGTACAAGGACTCTGCATTTTGTCAACCTTGTGTTGTGTTTTTGGATCTGGCACATACTATTTGGGGGTGTTTGGGTATGCTCTGAGATAGCTTTTGCTTAGATTTGTGCTGTGCTAGTTGCTTTTTCTCTCTGATTGATTGAGTGGGGATCTTTCTTTGTATTTATTAAGAAGGACAGGGCTTTTTGCAGAAGCAGTGAACAGTGAAAAGAGAATGGCTGGAGGTGGAGGAGCAGCAAAATTAGATGAGCCAGCATGACACCCACCAAAAGATCAGCTGCCCAACAGAGGAAGCAAGTTGACCATTAGGAGAGGTGGAATGTTGAAAGTTCAGCACTTGGTTTTAGCTGCAAGATCTACAACGCACCAACACAACACTTGTGGTTATCATCAACCCAATCGAATTGCTTGTTGAGTTCTTTGTGAAACCAGAGGTTGATGGTGATGGTAAGTAGGCTTCTGTGATTATCAAACCAGGGGAAGAACACCGACGTTTCATACGCCTCTCCAAAGCAAATTTAATTCAGCTTTGCATAAGTATCAAAACCAGAGGAAGTACACCAATAACTGTCATCAACATGTCTAACTTCACTCTCTTATATGCAGTTCCCAAAAAAAAAAAAAAAAACTTTGTAATCCAACCCGACCCGATCCAAACCAACCCAACCCAATGACTTGGGATATATGCAATTCGGGTATCAGTTGAGGTAGGATCAAGCACGCTTCCATTTCAATTTGAATTTACGGAACCAGAACGTTGACATCCCTCTAATTGGAGTCTTCTACAACACACTGTATATTCAGAAAAGGAAAAATTCAAAACATTTTAAACCAAAGTCAATATTGGACAAACATTGAGACATCGCACCACCATTGGTTAAAATTATAAAAACCAATGTTTGTGCCATTTTATGTAATTAACAAAAGGAATAAAAGCCCTCCGTCTTTGTACGTCACGGGGTTCCATTTCATGTGCGTCCACCACCCTAATTTAACACCTTTTGTTGTCGAGAGGAGGAGGGGGTTCACATTTGCTTCTAACCTAGATTACATAAGACGCGCATCCTCTAGAGACAACTCCATTAGCGGGGATTCCTACTTAATCGGTGTACGTAAGACGAAATACCACCCTACTCTACAGATCGATCGTCAAGATGTGCCTTGATTCCGACCATAGAAAGGAATTTCATCGTTTGTCTCCATAACACTGACTAAGAAATCGAAAAGGTCGACCGGTTTTAAAGTACCAACTTATTAAACCCTTGAGGTTTGAGTGAAAGATCTTCCCCTCTGCTCAAGCCTGACGAATAGCAAGTCCCTGGAGAACTCTTTAACAGGTAGACAAGTCTTTTCCACTTAAGCATATTCTAGTTCGAGTCATAGACCCATTCATCATCTCGCAACAAATCATTAATACTAGCTCGCCTGGAAAACATAGATCGAATAAGCTTTCATCCCTCCTTTTCATCAAGCAAAATTGGCTGTCTTTTCGCGAAAGGCATCAGCTGATGCAACAATTGACATGTAAAACATACAATAATGTTGATGTCCAGCTACAATAATCGAAGAATTGTTTCAATTACAATTGGATGGTGTTGGCAATCCTCCTTGCAATCTTGTGAAGGAATGTTTCAACCCTAGAGTGAT
Source organism: Corymbia calophylla (assembly GCA_014182845.1). NCBI lineage: Eukaryota > Viridiplantae > Streptophyta > Magnoliopsida > Myrtales > Myrtaceae > Corymbia > Corymbia calophylla. The sequence goes on along the minus strand of CM024698.1, from coordinate 16,016,716 downwards.
TCCTAGTGATTCTAGGTGAAATGTATTAAAGGAAGCAGGTAAGTCAGCCACACTAGGGGTGTGCATGGTCCAGATAGGCAATTCCCACCTTAAAATCGGGAACCGGACTAAGGACCGATTCTAAAAAATTGGATCCAAAAACCACCTGCTAGTTCCAAGGATTCGCCCGAGAACCAAACCGCCAATCTAGTCTGGTTCCCTGGTGGATCCATGGAACCAGTCTCGAGAGCGATCAAGCCTAATGGCGAGAGGACCATCTCAAGCCGCCTTTTTAAGCATGCTTATTTATTCTAAGTGTACGGTAAGAGTCAACAAAAAGATTGCATTGGTGAGAATGCCTTTATGATGGTGATGGTTTTCTTCTATCTCCTCTACTAAGACTTCATTGCTTCTCGAATTTTCTCTACCTCTCAATTTCTCGTGGTGCGATGGCAATTGACTCCACTCATATTCACTATGATAAGATTTTGATGGATGCAATATGCTATATGCTTGGATAAATGAGTTTGAATGAAGTAAAGATCAAGTAGTTTAAATTTTCAAGTCGATTTTGCTCACAAATCACAAACCTACCGATCATCCCTGCTTGAGTAAAATCTACACATCAAGAAAACTCCCATTCTCTCTATTCTTTTTTATCTCATCCTTCGAACCCACCTCTCGAACTTGTTTAATTTTCCTTTCTGGACAAGTCTCTCAAATCAATGGAGTGACAAAGGTAAAAAGGAACTCAAAAGTTCCATGCACACAAAAAAAGACAAAAAATGGCAGAACTAACTTAAAATATGGAGCTTTAGAATTTTAAATTTTCTATAATAAAAATTAATACATTATTATAATACCGGTCCGGTCCAGGTGAGTGGATCCGCCCATGGAACCGGACCGGTACCCACCGGGAACTAGACCGGTCCCTTAGGAACCACTGGTTCCAGGCCGGTCCGGTCCAATCTGGTTTTTGGCAGTCCAGGTGGGTCCCGGGTATTTTGCACACCCCTAGACCACACCCTTGATGGGTTGGCTTGGTATCTTTACATATGTCAAGACAGAATATTACGGCAATAGCAAGTTAAGGCATGACAGCTATACAGATATGACAAGGATCTCAATGTCATAAAGTAGCCAAAGCCCTCATTTAACCCATAATCCTAAACGAAAAATCATCAATCTAAATACTGGGAGGGGAATCAAACACGCAAATGGTTTCCAAGCATGAATAACTCAACATATGAAGTGTATGGACAATTTTACTGCCGTCCTTAAATAAAAAGAAAGGAGAAGACAGCGTAATAAAACCAACTGAACCTTATCTGCACTAAGGTATTTCAACGATATTAAGCAAAAAAGATTTTTTTCTTTTTTTTTGGTCGAAACAAGACATTCTATTGAAGAGGACAAGTTTGGCCCATTATATGGGTAAAACTCAGCCATGGCATCCTTCACAAGATAACAGTGTCAATCTTACTAGGCCAAGCCAAATGCATATCATGAAATACTTAAGCACATCACTCACAAGTTCTCCTTTCTCCCATTCGATTAGGGGTCGGTGCACAAAGATTTCAGTTCGGCCAATATTCAGGGACTCAGGAGGGGGAAAAAGAAATCAAGAAAAGGAGGGCACAGCAGGATGACATACTAGTCCACCGTAATCTCATCTGATCCATTAGAAATTCACGCAATTTTTGCAAAGTCACAGGTGTTTCCTGATCACATGAAGACAGCATGGACATAGCAGACCAAACAATATTTACAGGAGCTGCTCAGACACCATCAACCAATAAATGGCTATATGGGGTATAATACACTTTTAGCCCATCATATTTCATGTCAGCTCAAGCCCCAAAAATAACAACCTAGAAGAACCAAGTACCAAAATTGATCTGACTCGTGTGATTACCCCATATTTTGTATAAGGAGCACCATCTTAAGCTGCCGATTGTTTTTCCTACAGATGCAAGCAGAAGAGCAATCGATTATTATAGTTCTAATCTCCAAATATGAAAAAGAAAATGCATGGAGTTCATTTTTTAAGTTGGAATATAATATGCAAATATAACGAAACAGAAAATGCATATGGAAAGGAATAGAACATACATCTCTAGAACCAGTTATGTAGGAAACAATAACAGTGATGTCATCAAGCTTGCCACCATAATAGCGAAAACCAGCATCTTGTGCAGCAGTAGAGAATGGAGTCTGTCGATCCCTATCCTGCGCTCTTTGGCGTGCCAATGCTGCTATCTTCTGAGCCGTGACTTGTGGCCCTAGACCAGCCCTTGTCGCATGAACAACTACAGCGGTAATCTCATTGTTGTAGAGGTTATCAAATAGTCCATCAGTACCAGAAATCACAACATCCCCCGGTGCAACAGGAATTGTGAATACCTGCGTCAATAGGGGTTACTAAGATAGCTGGAACACAGTTGCATTATGGTGTATCATAATGCATGCACATTCCTTGCTTAGTTATTTTATAATGCCCGCCCGACAGTTGACTTGTACAACAAATTCCAAATTAATAGCTACTTCCAGTAATATCTCAAGCCAGATAATCGCATGGCAAAAGACTGCAAACTAGTGAATAGGAACAACGAAAAGCAGAATTAACTCCAGGCAAGTAAATAGCTGAGCAATGAGTATCTATGAAAATAAGGCACAATGGAACTAACACCTTTACTGACCTGACCAGAACTGGGCAAATCACCACTATTTCCACACTCCAGTTGATAGGTCAGATTAAAATCATGCTGTTGAACAGGAGACCTAAAGATTGTGCATCCATCCCGGACTACCATGAACCCACTGTCACCCAAATTAATAGCATGGAGACCCTGCCATATAAATAGAAGCAACATGCCATTGTTGAAAAGAGCATAACATCATCCTAACAAACAGAACTCAAAAGACATCATTCTTCTGTGGAAGAGTCCAAAGTCAAAGGAAAATTCATCTTAAATCACCCATGATTTCAAACTGCAGATCAATATGTAACCAGCACAAGTAATTTGTCAGCAAGTCGGCCAAATCAGCTCCATCAAGCAACCTCATGCACACAATTTATATCAAAGCACCCAGGACATATGAAAATCTTATGCAACTGAGCCAGATCAGCCGGACAATGCCCTCTCCACACATTCAAATCCATGACCTGGAACCTAGTGTCCAATCAGACAAGTGGAATCACTCTTCCATGAAAATTTCAGAATCACTGCAGCACACTAAAACGAATCATGAGATATGATTCAACTATTTACTTGTAGATGCACCAAAGCAGAAGCAATTGCATTTGTATTGCGATCCAAAAAGGGAAATATCAATCCAATGTAATACTACAAATACTAATCATTTTCAAGAACAGATACATCATATGGTAAGACCTGTATTTTCTAAGAGCACGATACCTGGTCTGTGAGAGCAATGATACAAGCTGTGGATGAACCCTTTGCTTTAGTACTTGAGTAAGCCTTTTCCAAAACTCTGAAGGGGTCAATAGAGCCCTTGGGCTCCTCCTGGACAGCAGTTATTGAATTAGACATAAGCTCTCGAGAATATTGCCCTGCATCTATTCCATAATCCGCCCAGCCACCAACACCATCTGCCACGCCTATTGCTTGCTCATCAGAACAGATAAAATGAGCATCCTCTCCACCAGTTTCTTCTTTATCGGGATGGGGTAGGTAACACGACCCTGAAAGTAGCTTCAGCGTTTTTCCAGGTAGATTTGTTCTGATGTCATAGAAAGACAACGTAACTACCATGGGACCAAATAATTGCTTCCACCAATAATGAGGAAGGAGCAAAAAGATTCATAGAACACTGTGCTCGTGCTAATTACAAACCCAAAAGCCTATAAAATCCTTTACAAACCAAATGAGCTACCCAATATGAATATTAATCAAGCCTTCTGTCCTTTGCATCATTTTGTCGTAAGGAGAAATTTAAATAAGACACCAAGAAAATGAAGAAATGCCATAGCTAAAAGGAATCGCAGATTAAGAACCATAATAAATAACAAAATGACAGAATTTTAAAATAGAATTATACCCCTCAGAAGACACCGTTTGACTTCCAAGCTGTTCTTCCCTTGAAAAATTGTCAAAGGAGACATCTGGAGCAGTGCCTGTAGATAAACTTCTGCAAGATGAAGCATAAAGATCTCTGAGCCCTGACTCAAAGTATTGACCAGAGTTGTATTTACCCTTCAAGGCACTGAACACATAGTAACCATATATCTGATGCTTATTGGGTTGCTCCTTTTTTTTCAAACTCATGCTAACTCTTTGGCAACTGTCAAAGCTTTTGTTGCTATAATGAGCAGTGGCATGATTTGTAGACACTGAATGATGGGGACGATGTGAAATTAAACGGTAATCACTCAACACGGCTCTTGAACCACAGGCAGCCATTGGTTTATCTTGAAACTTGCAGCTGTCCACAGCTTGGCCTGGCTCAGAGAAGGCCCGATCAACGTGATATGCACAAACCTGAAATGAAGGGCCAGACACTGAAGGAGTAGAAAATGTGCGAGACAGAGCTCCAACAACAGAGATGTTTCTTCTTCGATTAGCTAACTGCGAATCTGATCTTGCAGCAACGACAGTGCCAGGAGGTAAAAACAATTGCAGGTCTGGAACTCGAGAGAAAGGCACAGAACCAAACAACCTAGAATTTCCAAACCAAGACTTCCCCTGCTCGACTAGAGCTTCCACTGGCCCTTGCACCTTACCATCCTTCCCAATACTCGATTTTGGGACACCATTCTGAACAGCGGTTCTCAGTTTCGAAATATAGGAGGATGGCATCATGTACTCTCGAAATATAACAGCCTCCCTCGAAACCCTTTATTGCAAATAGCGCGACGATCAGCAGCTGATTTGACAAGTATTATCATATCTCAACAACATCTATTTCGCGGGAAACTGGTACTTGTAACCAGTCTCCTCTTCAGTGCCCAGCAAGGTCCCAATGAACCTGGTAACAGAGGGAATGACTAGACTATTGAGCAAATCACCTCCAATAACCAGGTCTCAAACAAGCAATCACAAAGAAACAAGCACAAGCTCAATAAAAAAAAAACCCTCCATCATCATCACGGTAAAAAACCCATCACCCACAACCCTTACCACAGCTTCTTCCAGCAAAATTAAAGCAATCGAGCAACACGACACCAATCACCAACAAATAAAATCTCCCCCCCCCGATAACCAGAAGAAGCTATTCAAGAGAAATCACAATTATCAGCAGGAGGCCCAAAAACCGCACCTGCCCTCGTCGGCTCACCGGGCCCTCAAGGCAATCGCGGACGAGTAACGAGCAGATAGCCACAACCCTCCGGAGCCACAACGAATCAGCTCTAATAGACAGGGACGACCGAGGAGACCCGAAAGCGAAGCTCCAGAAAGAGGACAAAGCGCGAGCGGTGTCCGGTGGGAGTCACGAGGCCCCCCTACCCCTCTCTCTACCTCCTTACCTCTCTCGCCCCTCTGCCCTTCAACAGACGCAGCTGGCCGTCCGTCCGTCGCTGAACGGTAAGAAGCCGACGACGAGAGCGAGAAAGAGAGAATCGAGAAAATTCCTCTCGAAGCAGAAGAGCTCGAACGAGAGATGAAGATGGGAGACGGAGACGACGAAACCCTAGAAAAGGCCCCAGGCGAGATAGGGGCAGAAGGCGACGAAGGAGATCGAATGCCTCGCTCCAACCTAGCCAGTAATTGTGTTTTGACCGATTTGACAGCGACGTTACCTCACCGAAGGGGCGGTGGAGCGGGGAATCGGGTGGGGTTAGTTTGGTCATTTCACAAGTGCCGATCTAACGTTCTTTTTTTTTTGGCCTTTTTCTTTTCTTTTCTTTTCTTTTTTTGTGGTGGTCGGCATCGGTGTCGAGGTCCCGACTTAGTCGGAAGGGTAATATGCTTTGCGTTACATTTTCACGAACGTGCCTCGCGTGGGAACTTCCACCCGCTTTTTTTCAGGTAGCGTTGGCCTTGTTTGAACATCATCAAAAATGCCCAGATGGTCCCCAATTAAAAGATACGAGAGGAAGTCCAAAAGCAAGCATTGGCAATAGCAATCCCCAATATGAAAGTATTTTATGAGACATTCGGAAAAAGCGACAAGACGCAGCTAAAAAAAGATAGAATTTTGGTATTTTATCCAATATATTGAGCATCCGTCTGACTTGACTTTTAATTTTTTCTTTAGCTAGTTCCTATGACTCACGTCACTTTTACATTATTCAAATATTTTCCATGTTTTATGGAAATTCAGATGACGTTTTGATGGGGAGTTTGCTTTACCTAAGACCCGTTTTATGGGAATGCTTGATATATAAGTTAGGTGACGTGAGTCAAATGCTTTTCTCAAAAAAGGACGAGGAAAAGGAAATTCAACGTGGGACGTGCAAATACCAAATGGACTACTTGTTGTGCCTATTCATCCATCAACCGACCAAAGAAATTTTTGCCGTCTTTTTTTGTTTTTTTTGGTAAACAAATTTTTGCCGTCTTGAACTCTCTTTCTTTTCAAATTTCACTACTAGTTTTAATCGTGACGGTTTAATATTACCTCAAGATTCCCTTAATTTACTATTCCAGGATTTGTTTGGGAGAGTTTTGAAAGAACGACTTTGCATTTAAGTCAAGGGACTTACTACTCCAAGAATTTTCCTTTTCGCATGCATATAATCTTTGGTAATTAATGTAAAGTACACGTTAAAAAGCAACTTTGATGTCACAAGCCCCAACCCCCTAGGGGTGTCAATGGGTCGTGTCAGGTCGGATTTTGATGTTACCCGACCCGACCCCAATCGCAAAGGATCACGCTCTGGCCCGACCCGATCCGACCCAAAACGCATTAGACCTGAACAAAAAAAACCGGGTCAAGTCGGTGAAGGGAGGATCGGTGGATGGTCAGTGGTGGCACTCGGAGCTGCCGTGGCAATGAGAGGGTTGAGTAGCGGATGAGGGCCAAAACGTACGAAGAGAGAGGATTGCTTCTTTTCTTTTGTTTATTTTATCCTACTTTACCATTTTCTCTCAATGAATGAAGGCCAAAACGCATGGGTGGTACCGGTGTCAAAAAGGCCTACACCGACCCATTTCGACTCGGCTCTAATCAAATGCCTTCTGATACCGGCTCCATACTCGGATAAGATTTTGATCCGACTCGAAAATACCCTAAGTTTAGGGTCGGGTCAGGCCGGGCTGGGTCGGCGCGGGCCTTTTTGAGACCCCTACCCCCCGGACCACCATCCCAACCTCCTCTCGTCCGCTGCCGCCATCTCGTCACGCGCAAGGCCCTGTTCCCCTCTTCTCTACGTCTCTAGAGCAAGAAAAGTTTAAAAGGTGGCGGTAAAACAGGAACGCCGACCGACTAGTAAGGGTAAGATGGAAAGAAAGAAAGTTCCATTGAACCCCTTGAAGTAACATTTAGAAAATGTTAAAACCCAAAGCTGGAATACTAAGCTTTAAGCCCTATCAAAGCTCAACTTTACACCAAAGACCCTTGAGATTGTGTTACCAAGCTCAGGAGGAATTTCATAGCAGCATTTACCTTTTCCAGAACTATTCTAATAGATTGTCTATGCTCTTTATCAACAACTAAGGAGGAAACAAAATTGATATCATTTCTTTTCTCCCTTCTCAGAGGCACACCGTTACAAATGAAAGGCCCAAATGCTCGACCATGATAGGTAATATGAGAGTGCACACTAAATAGACAAAAGACTTCGTAAAATCCTTAAGGGTTGGCATGGTTAGTGAAGGGGCATCAAAGGATTTCTGCATAAGGGACTGGAGGTCACTTGATTAAATCCCACAAACTGTGTACATGGGTCGGTCCAGGTCACGATTACCTACATGTGCCACAACCTAGACTTTATCGGTTCATAATGTGTATGGAGTGATACATGAGCCTCCTCCTAGTAATCAAATCTCTACAACACCTGTCTTGTAGGAGAAAAAACTTGATAACATATAAGCATCTAAAAAGAACTTGTCAAAGCCTGATGAGCGAAATACAAACTTATTAGAGTCGACTAACATTACTCAAATCCATGAAAACGTACATAAATATTGTCCAAAAAGTCCTAAATCCATTGCATTTTTTCCAATTTAGTTTTACCTCTTTCAATTTTGCCAGTTCAGTCCTAAAATTTTCCTCTTTTGCTATGAAGGACAACCAACTAACGTGAATGATTTTTAATAATATGTTAATATTTTTTCTTTTTTTTCTTTTTTCTTTCTTCTTTCTTTTGTCAGCTGGCCTCACCCAAGCCAAGGTAGCCTCGTTGGGCGAAGGTGATGCCGACAATGCCAGCATGCCCGGCCAGCAGTAAAAAGAAGAATAAAGAGAAAAGAAAAAATTTAATAAAATTAATTAAAAAATTAAAAATTATCAATATATTATTAAAAATTATCTACGTCAACACCGGTGGTACCATATAGAATATCTGGCATTCATGTTAGTGAGTTCTAGCCAAAATTAATCGCATGGACTTATATGGCAAAAAGTAAAAAGGTTTAGGACTAAATTAACAAAATTGAAAGGTTTATAAATGAATTATCAAAATGTAATAAGTTTAAAACTTTTTGGATAATTTTTCCAAAAACATACTATTATTTAACCACTAGGGGGCTTGCTCCAGTAACTACCCTTTCTACATGATAATGGGGACATGGGGGTTCAAATCCCCATCTTGTCAGGTGGTGGCGGTAAAGACATTTAGTTTCATCTATGAATTTCGACTCTTACATCCAGTAAAGAGAGGACAAAAGATTGAGAGTGAGTTGAGAGTTAGAGTAAGACAGACCAAAAATATTGAAAGATCTTGTATGATTGCTTGCCAAATGGAGATGATTTTATTCTGTTATAGCATTGAAAGACACTACAAAACCCTCATTGCCTAATTTACTACTACCTAATAGCTAAATGCTAATATCATTGCTTATTACTTCCACCGAAGCTATTTAACGCCAGCCAATCCGGCAGTTGATATATTACCATCTCTGAAGAGTTAGGGAAAATGCATTTAAACTTCCGTTGGAGGAAAGAAATTTTGAGAATCAATCAAGCAGCAGAACAGTTATCCTATCCTCCCAAAATCTGTCCTCAGCTAATCCTCAACAAAGCTTGGTTATACAGGATGAATCAAGTAACACTCCATCTCAATGTAAATTACTCCTCTTCACACATCAAAATGTCACCACAGCAGAAAGAAGTTCTTCACCTTAGGCATAACAAGCATAGATAGATACGTCAATTCATACTACATAAATAAATAACAGTCGGGTTTATGCTGCATTAAAGCAAAGATTGCTCGCATGAAGTATGGACATAGCTCTGCCTTCCTGAACAGGTCATATAAACAGAGTAAGTGCTAATAAGTACTCGATATTAGGGCAAACCCCATTATTTGTAATAGCATGTCCTTGAGCATGGCACAACCTCTCCTGTTGAAATATTTGAATATGGCAACTTCTTCACCTGCAGCAGAAATCTATGTGTGAGAAGATGAGCAGAAATACTACGCCATCGCCATGAAGCAAGCTAAATACACACGGTTAAAACAACAACCGAATCACCCACTTACTTAACACACAAGTCATAATAGAAATTAGCTGTATCTAACTTTCTCAGCGTCATCTACCATAGTTACTGTACCTTACTGGACTACAAGATCATCGATTAGTTACCAACAATTTGCAAGTATTAACACTATCGTGCAAGAAAAGATTGAGAAGATATTCCAGGTAATCATATTATATTTCTTTTAGAATACCGATGAGGCTGAGCACAAGAAAGGGTTGAGAAGATTATTAACAGATGCCCACAGGGCATAGTGTGTAATAGGTCCTAAAAAAGTGGTGCCTTGATCATGTTGATTTAAGATATCTTCTACAGATCCTTGTAGCCCGTGGCTAAAATCTGGCTATGGATCAAAAGCACCGGCAATCTGAGATGCTGATTCTTGGATAAAAATCATAGGTCCTGGAGTGCGTAAACAAACAATTGGCATGCTGTATTTGATAATGGAGTAGTCCCTCTTTTCTGTTTAAAGCGTAGAGTTGATGGGGATATTACAGGTTTAAGGAACTTGTTGCACCCTTGCAGAACAGAAACACAACAGAAAGTCAAGAGCGTGAAGTCGCAAAGCTTTTCAAACCTTTCCCTTGGGAAACTCAAGAGCTTGTTGTTGTGTAAAATACCGAGGCTTGCACATTCCTGAGATTAAAGCAACTTATGAGACAGAAAAGCCAAACCTACAGAAGATGCACAAAATCATAAACATGGAGCCAGATATGACTTCATACCTTTCCTATATGGTACTGATAAGTAAACTGGATTAAGCTTATCGGCTTTCATGATGACTTCGCTAAATTCATCCTGGACTACAGAGGTTTCCGTAATTCCATCTCCCAGGAAGATGAATATCATTGGCAATAAAAAACGTCACGTTGGCATGAGAAAAGTAATGCTCTGGAAGATCATAAAACAAGATATTACATGTGCAGAATCACAAGCATTAGAGAAAATCTTCACTAAAAGATTCATTTTGATGCATAAGAATTGTAAGATGATAAATGATCGATCTTAACAAGCATAGAAAGTTTTCCTTGACCAGACAAATATCTCAATTGATGGAAGAAGTGGGGCACTGTATCTAGGATCTCTGCCAATTATCTGGACAACCTCTTGATCTTTTTCCACCCCCATTGCCTTTATGACTATCATAATCAGAATATTCTGCAGACAGTTCAACACAAAAAATCATAGAGGCTCCTTTTAAGCATGTGAAAGAAGCTAAAACATATGAAACCACCTTTGCAAATCGATTGAGTTTTAAGTACATCTTCTCTTTTTCTATCACAACCACTGTTTTCTTTGTCGCCTCTGTACTACTAGTAACAGATGCACTCATGCTGCAACAAGTCAAACAGGGCCATAAGGAACATCACTGTCCAGACATAATATATCACAATAGTTTGGAAGCCAACCTTTTATTTCCTTGGACCACGCAAGATCCGTCGTCCAATCAAATCTTCTTGTTCCTGGATGCTCCACAGGAATTCATCACTCCTTTCTGCCACCAAGAAAGGTTCATTCCAAATTACACAAGGGCTTGGAGTTGTGCAGAATCAGATACACGTTAAACTAGACATTTGCAAAAGAGTATCAATGTTTCCTACGGTGAAGTTCTACTTCAAAATGAGATAAGAATAAGTAAATTAATCATAGAGTAACTTTTTCTCCCCACCAACCTTTTAGGCTTTGCTTTGTAGGGACGCCCCCACTGTGGGCAGCACTGATATGATATAAATAAAATGTTCATTTTTCGACCAAAAATAAATAAATAATCGCAGAGTTAGGGGTCAAAATCCTTTTTTTGGGCGAGGGGCGGAACCAAAAAACCTGGCAGCAGCAAGATGAACAATCTAGGAGGTCTTATTTAAGTAAAAATATTTAGCAAATATTGACGGTAAAGAAAACTCACTTCCCCTTCTTGTCAGTATCAATAACTATCCTGTTCTTCGACAGATGTTCTTGTATTAGCATCCCCTGCAAACAATACTGTTACCATGATAATTCTGCAGAATCATAACTAATATGCAAGCAGATAATTCAGCAAAAATGGCAAGGAGAACATAAAGCAGCGGTATATGCCAAAGAGAAACAGGGAGACATGCAAATCTCAGTTTCTCAGAGTACTGAATACGATTCACCTAATATTTCTGACCCTGCTGAGGCATCAATAATACCAATACCATGTTTGATTATTATCAATAACACAATTAACAACCATCTGTTCAGAATGGACATGCACAAACTTGAAAGAGTGAATGCACATTACAGAAAATTGTGAGCTCGGGAGGTGAATCTCTGGCTGAAAAAGAATTACAGAAGATGTAGCATAGGTATTGATCCCAGTTCGTGTTATGTCTCTATCAACTTCACTGACCCTTAAGTTCACTAATAGCTACATTAACTGCAGTTCTTGCACAAAAACAAACTCCTTTACAGAAGGTAGGCATTTCAAAGGTATGAACGTGCGTGTGAACTCGGTCCCTTCCTACCTTCTACTACTTCATCCGTAATTAGACTTTCCTAACATCAGCAAGTGAAAGCGTGGCACAACACACTTAAGACATCTGAAAACCAAACCCGTAGAGTAATTTAGAGCTAAGGGTGAAATGGACATGGTTTAGCAATGAGAAAGCAAAGAAGAGTGCTTTTCTCCGTACTCTACTACAGAGTGCTTTGGTTGTCGTTATCTTCTATTCTTGCGGCAACAAAAGGAACATTTAGTCTGCACATAATTGTTTTGGAGAGAGTTTGTCGTGGCTGTTACCTCTTGCTGATTAAATAGAGCAAAGGACCCTTCAGCTTAATTGAAGCCATTTAGACAAAAGGGCAATCACGAAAAAAGTAATACGGAGGTGCTACCCAGAGAGCAGAACCGGTCGCAGCACGTTTTGCTTACATGAGTGTTAAGTTCCTATAAGATTATGTCCTTCGAAAAGCGTTATAATAGCATATAAGATTCCTTAGATTAGTTTATCCGAAGCACGTCACCCGTTGCTTGCTTTCATATTCCTATATAAAAAAATTAGCTCCAATTGCAACATCCTAAACAACGTGGCTATTACTTTCAATCAAACGCACCGTCATCGCTTGCTTAGATATCGCCGTAGCCAGAAGCTTTTTCAATAGATTATTGGGTCGGTGGCTGTTGACTCCTTGAAACGTTGTAAATTTATTTCTAGGAAAAGCTAAAGTGGGCTTCCTTCCTGATTTAGTCAAATAATGGATGCGCGAATGCAAAATAGAATAGTACAATATATAGGCGATTAGCAGACTTAGGTTCGCCACAAAATGCATTTGAGTTGCTCGGATTTGAAAGAGGACTGGAACCCATTAGATTGGCTAAAAAAGAGCAAAATGACAAGAGACTAGATTAATAGAACGATATACATTCGTAAAATAAATCACACCTATACCGTTGTTATTACACAAAAGCAGTCCCGAGCTTGACCGTGAACTCCTCCAAGAGGCCAGGAGCAAAAAGAGCCCGGGAAGTTCATCTGGACAGTCACTAGAGATAGTGAGGAGGCCTGTTAGGCCCATTTGGCCCGTCGGGCTTCGACTCCGGCAACTCCTCCCAAGAACCTCGACTGAGGTCATCCACCCTCTGCGCACCTCCACCTCCACCTCCTCCATACAAAACTCCAGGCACTCCACCGCTGAATCCACGGTCCAACGACAGCCCGCCGTCAATTGAAGTGAGCAGAGCCGATAGCCCGCCTGTGCGGCCCCCGGCAGGACCCATTCCCAGTCCCAGGAAATCCACTGTCATGGGCCTGTTGCCAAACAGCGATTGCTGAGACGGGAGGCCCAGCCCCAACCCAGCTGCTTCTGAGGAGCTCTCCACCTTCCCGTGTCTGCTCCATTGGGTGGAGCCATCGCCGGCGGTCACCGGAGTTGCCTCGTGGCTAGAAGCAGAAGGTGAGGAAATTGCTAGGCCAAGCCCACGAAGCAGCGATGCATTGGTGGCTGCCGCACCCATCTGAGCAGCCTTTTGAAGCAAGGCCGTGGCAGACATGGCCGGGGCGGGCTGCGAAGGCAGGGCGTAGAGGTGCTGCTGGTTCTGATCAGGCCTCGAGAAGAGGGACGAGGCAGTACTGGAGAGGAAGAGGGAGAGCGAGGCCGGTTCTGTAGTAGAGGGCGATGGGGGTGCCACCGTGCAGACCAGATTGGAGAGTGAAGAAGGCGAGGCCTGCAGTGGTGGCGGAACCGATGCTGGAAATATGCAGGCGAAAGCAGTGTTGCTGCCGGTAACAGCACCGTTGTCCGGGCCAGTGGGGGCAGCAGCAGTGGCGGTACCCGTCGTGACGGTGGCAGCTAGAGAAGACGATGCCGGAGCAGACGGCACTAGTTCAATTGCATTTTCAGGCAAATCTGGAACCCCCGAAAGCACCGAAAAAGAAAAAAGCAGGAATGTGAAAAAGGGGCATGGAAAGCGAAAAGTAGATCCAGAAAGATAAATTGCGCGATCCCAAAATGAAGGTGCGAAAAGAAAACAGTGAAGAAGGAGAGGAGACCCCTTTTGGGATCGCCAAAAAAACTTTCCCTAGTCCTAGCTGGAATGAACTTCACAAGAACCTCTTTTTCCCACATTTTCAAAGCTTTAAAGGAGGGAGCAATAATGGCGTCCTTTCTCATCCCACCATAATGAACATACCCAACCCCCCCTCCTTTTCCCCTTTTGTTGCCCAATGGATTCCCTGATCTCCATAGTCAACTAAGCAAAGAACCAGCGATCCAAAACCCATTAAAATTCTCTCTCTCTCTCTCTCCTCCGCGCCTATTACCGGCACGCAGCGGACAAAGAGAGCGACCTCAAGAACAGACAAAACATGGATCTTTATAATAAAACAACACTCGGACCAAATCATCAATTTAAGCAAAACGGGGGACTTCTGCTCCATTCATTAACATCTTCTCTTAGACCACGACATCTGAATGGGATCACGGTACGCCTCATTATTTAAACATTTCCCCTTTGACCTCCGCTTAATTCACACGCCTATCTTGCACGCCAAGCCTGGCTATTTCAGCTGGAAAATTTAGAAAAAACAATTTTACCTGAACTTTGAAGGGAGAGGACCGGAGACACCACCGTGGTCGACGGAGTAAGCGGCGGAGGCGGGGGCGACGAGGCGGCGGCGGCGGCGGCGGTGCTCCTCGCATTCTGCTCGTCTTGCGCCGAGTTGTTATTCTGAGCTCTCGAGCTCTCCACCGCCAATGCGTCGCAGAAGGCTCTGTGCGTCACGAAGCTGTCCCTCCTGCAAATCGGAAAACAGAAAAAAGGGAAACTCTCAAATCTCATGTCGAGTCATTGACCCGTCTTCGTCTGGAGAAGAAACGCGGTGTTACCGAGAGAACAGCATCCCACAGTCGCACTTGTACTCGCGGGTGCCGCAGGTCCTCATGTGGGCCTTCCAGTCGGACTGGACGGCGTACTTCTTGGCGCACCGCTCGCACTTCCACTTCTTCTCGCCGTGCTTCCGGCAGAAGTGCTTCTTGATCCCGGTGAGGTCGCCGAGGGCCCTGGTGGGGCTGTGGTGGACGCAGGCCGGCTCAGGGCACACGTAGACCTTCTTCCGCGGCGGCTCCGCATTGCTGTCTCGCTGGCGAAGCCTCCAAGGCAGGTTGTGGCCCCGCCGGTGGAGCTGCAGGTTCTGGTCCCGCTGGAACCCCTTGTTGCAGATCTCGCACACGAACCGGTTCGTCGCCATCAGTGTCTTCGGCGACAGAGCTATCACCTCCGCCTCAGGATCTGCCACAGAGAGAGAGAGAGAGAGAGAGAGAGAGAGAGAGAGAGAGATTTTAGAGCGGCAAATTTAGGGTTTTGTGCAATCATGTCTAGTTGCTCAGCTGGACCGATCATACCTGGCATCCCCGGAAGATTACGCTTCTTCTTTGCCGGCGGTTCCGCCGGCGGGTCGCGGGAAGAAACCTCCTGCGAAGACGGATTCGGCATCTCCACCGTCAATGGCTACTCTAAGCGACTCGCCAAATACCAGTTCCTGTGTCCTTCGACTATATTGAGCTGAACCGAAGATGGGTCTCAGAGGCTCGACTCGGTCCTAAAGCTCTAGCAACACCATCAAAATGCTGAAGAACAAGATTAGAGGACTCTCCGGCGAAAGGATCATCCGAGAAAGAACCACCCCTTCCTCTCTCTCTCTCTCTCTCTCTCTCTCTCTCTCTCTATCCTCCAAGAGGTCTTCCAGCACTCGCATTCAGCTGGAGCTCATTCAAAAGGAAGCGAAATGCGGAGTTCCAGATAGCGGATAATGGCCGAGTCTTGACCGGAGAACACTGGTCCCCGAAGGCGGCGGCTGCGATTCTCGGAGGAGGAAGAAGACAAATCGTAGAGAGATAGAGGGGGGGGATGAGGGAGGAGAGAGATTCGATTCCTAGATTGTCAAAAAGCTCTTTTGCTTTTTGTTTGTAAGAGGAGGAAACTGGGAAGTGTGAAGCGGCGAGAGTTAACCATGGTTAAGAAGGGCGTGCCGCCTTCGAAGGTTTGGAAATGTCGGAGGGGGGTTTAACCATGGTTAGCCGGAAAACCTGATCCCCAAGCCTCTCTTCTCTCTCCTCGTCTCTGGCTGCTGCTGCTGGTCTCGCTCGTAATCCCCACCGTCCACGTGTGAAAGCCAGGCCACGTCCGATCTACAGTTGTCGGGACGAGCGGGTCTCGGCGGTGCTTGTCTTTTTGCGCGCTGTTTTTCTTGTCCTCTTTTCGTGAAAATTCTATTTTATGATTTGTTTGAGACAAATGCTACTTCCAAGATTGGGAATAGAGCCTTTGGGGGGTGTAATCGAACCGACCCGACAAAATTCATGTTCCTTTTGGTTCCACCGAACGAGATAAAATCAAAGGATGGGATGAAAAAATATTAAATGATAATTTTAATATCTTTCTCTATGACAAAATTGTGAGAATTAATGGAATGATGTCGAATAGATTGATGATTTTAATATTTTTGTTTAGCAAATCATGAAAATGCATTACAATCTTGTGTTTGGTTGCCAGAGAAAATGTTGTTGAAATGTAATTGACTCAAATTGTTTACTAAACTTTGACTTACATTCTACAATCATAATTCTCGTAATTTTATCGCAAAATACATTACTTAAAACTCTTCCGAAATTTAGGGGAAGATACACATTTTACTTTTTAATTTTCATTACACTTTGAATATTATTTTTTACGACAATTAATCCTTCATTATATTTTTTGTTAGTTCGCGTGATGCCCACAACATTTAGTAGATAATAGTGTATTTTTATCCTGTTGTTTTTAAGAAAATCTCTCTTTTGTTTTTTAATCCTATACAGAAAATATAAGAATAGAGAAAAGATAGGATGATAAATTATCTAGAATATCAATATTAGACAAAATAAAGGTTAATAATAATATTAAAAATAAATTTGCTAAAATTTGAGGAATGTGATAGAATTTATAAGATATTACACACGAAATTGTCATTGACCAATTGGTGAGGTTGGGCCATTCTTTGAAACCAATGTAGCTATTTCAAACCCTTATTTGAAATAAAATTCACTTCATATCCTTATTTAAAAAATAGAATACTTTGGACCATTATTTGATAAAATAAAAGCATTTTAGATTATTATTTGAAATTTTCCTAAATTAAATAGTGCTGATGGTACCTTAATACGTACAAGAGCCATTTTTGTAATTTCACTTCAATCTTGCTTTGAGGGGAGATTTTACATCAATAGACATTTATATACATCCATATTAATACATCGATGGTGCGTTCCCTTCCCTTCACCGCAACAATGATATTTTTGCGGCGGGTCATTTATTTGTTTCTTCATTTCTTCCCTTCCTTTTGAGGTATTGGTAATTGGTACGTTGCAGAATATAGAAGACCGGCTGAATTTTATTATTTTCAAAAGGAAAAATGCAATTACTACTCCAAGTCTTTTGACTCAATGTGCAACCAATTCCTAAAAAGTACAATTAAATCCTCAATATTTTAAATTCGATGCAATCAAATCATTCAAACAACTCCAACTAAATCTGTTAACGTGACACACTATAATGACATATAGTCTTAATTTTTTAGTGTATTGTGCCGACATTGTATTTTTATTTTTTAAAGCATGTAGAATATCCAAAAAAGACACAAAAAATAAAACCAAGTAAAATCAAGAAAATCAAAGCAAAGACAGAGCCACCGTGAGAGGGGGGTTTTAAGCCGGCCCTCGCCAGCGATGTGGGGACTTTGCTAAACCCCACCCTACTTGTGGTGCTCTCTCTATCTCCTTTTTCTTTTTTCTAATTTTGGCATTTTTTCAGTTAATCTCCAAAAAAAAAAATTATTCTTTTGGGCGTTTAGATTTCTTGAGAAATTTTTTAATCGTGACATAACACCATATCATATCCTATCTAACCAAATTTGGAATGAAAATCTAGAGCTCACTATATTGGGATTAGTTCTCAGTTTTTGAAACTTACCCTATAGTACTTGACATTGGACCAGAATCGGTATGATTCAATTTCAAGGTCTACCTAAAATCATTGATCACGTTGATTGTTATCTTACATAATATAGAAAATTTATCAAATTTTATTATTTTCAAAAGGAAAAATTGAATTACTATTCCTCATAAACGGACTCTAATGATATAATTAATTCCTAAACATGTGAAAAAGTATAATCAAGTCCCAACGTTTTAAATCAGCATAATCAAGCCATTCGCACGAACTTGTTAACACGACACATAATCCTACTTGTCGTTTTAATAATTTTCAAGATTTTTTTTATGTTGACGCGGTGCCAATAGGCCAACATTTTTTAAAAGCATGTAGAAAATAGAATAAAATAAAAGGCACAAGAAAAGTAAAATCAATAAAATCAAATTAGAGACAGAACCACCGTTGGGAGCCAACCTCGCCGGCCACGTGGGGATGTTGCTAACCGTCATTCTATGTGTGTGGTGTTCTCTCCCTCTTAGACATGTTTCTATTTTCTTTTGATTTTTAATTTTATTCTCCACTCTTTTTAAATTCTTTCCGGCATTTTGATCCCTTTAATTTTCTTTTCCAATTATGACGTAACGCCACGTCAACATCACGTCACATAGAAATTGACAATGCCAAAACCATTGAGAAAAAGCCCCATAAATTTTTAACATGCTATGTCTGCTGCCACGTCAGCTGATTGCCCATTAGCACTTCTTTGCACTGCTTTTAAAATGTTTAGTACTTGATCGTGCAATTTTCAAACGATTAGAAATTGGATTGTACATTCCGCCAAACGCTTTAACTTTAACGCTTGTGAAATTTCTCCCTTTTGTTAGTTCGAACGGGGTGAGCTCCTCCTTGCCAATTTTACTCCAGCACTGTGGGTGATTTTTGCTTTACTGTACTCCCTTTTTCGCTTTTTGCTTTGCCATGTCCTGTCTATGAGATCATCCTGATGCCAATCTTATATCATTACGTGCTTTATAAAGCTACGGGTCAAAGAGCAAACCGAATATTCTCATTCGCTGTCTGATTAAATTATTTGTAACACTACTGAAATATTATTAAATTTTTAGGCTTCGATTATTTCACAAAAAATAAATAATTTAAAAAATATTTTTCTAAAATTAATCGTTTGTATCGTTAGAAATAAATTACTCAATGTTTTCATTATCGATAATAATATATATGTTTAAGTATTTTCATAAACAATACAAATATTTTTATTATATTATTTTTATAAACGATACAAGTAATTATTTATCTTTCGGGAAACATACGAAACCTTAATACTATTAAGTTTGTGCAAGGATTTTAAAGCATTTTTACCTAGCTGGATTTTTTTGGACAAAAGTGCCCAAAACTCACTTATCGGAATAAGTGGTTGGTGAAGATTTGGTAAAAAACAAGTTCAGGCTTTTATTTAATACTAACCTAACTACTTCAGGCTTTTTTTTAGAGAACGATTCCACTTCAAACTCTTATTTACATTTTTTCTTAAATATTGAATAAAAAGTCTATGCTTGACGATTACAATTTAGTAGTTGCCAACAATAGGCTTCGCCCTAAACTTGACAAATTAACAATGTGAAATCAGCCATATAATCTCTATACGAAATATGTCGAAATGCTTTAAGGTTGACGTCCCGCAGAGTATCCATCATCTGCGGAGTCGCCTTTTTCGATGGATCTTACATCTTTCTTCATGGATGTTAGGGGTGTCAACGGGTTGGGTCTTAATGTTACCCGACCTGACCCGAACAATAAGGGTCATGTCATCTGACCCGACCCGACCCGACCCAAAATGCATAAAACATGAAGCAAAAAATGGGTCGGGTCGGTTCGGGTCGGGTTTCGGGTTTTTTATTAAAAAATATTACAATTTTTAAATAAAAAATATGACAAAGGGAATTTGAAATACTTTTACGTGACGCCGTGAGACCTCGTCCAACCCGTCCGTGAACATCTCCGCAGATAAATAATATTCCATCCTCTAAAGTTCTGTGTTGGCAGCGAAAAAGAAGCAAATCATATGGAAGATGGAGAGAGAGAGGGAGAGATTGATGGGGGCCAACCTGAGGGGCGACGATGACAAACCCGTGAGACGAGATGTGCTGGATGAGTTGCGAGTAGAAGGAGTTGTAGAGGATATAACCTTTAATGTGCTTGGGTGGGTGTGTTTGAGTTGAAGCCTTTAATGTGCTTGGGTGGAACAATGTTCTGACCTTAATTTGATCAAAAACATGTATTTCGTTTATGTTTATAATTGTTACCCGAACAGTATTAAGACCTGAAACATGTACCATACTTATTTCGTGTTCGAGTCGTGTTCGGGTCATGTTCGGATTGGGTTGGATGGGTTTTTTGGACACCTCTCATGAATGTAAGTAGAGCCAACGACTCCTTTTTCTTTATAATTCAGGAAAACGAGCATAGAAATCTGAAGAAAAAAAACAATCCCACAATTCCTATGAACCGGTCATGTCCGAATCTTCAATCGCTGCATATATGGCAATGGCCCTATCCATAACAAATTCCATACACAATCGATGCAATTTAAACAGGCAATTCGACCGCACCTAATCAACCACTTCAACCCAAAAAATCAGTCCCGCGAGTCACGCATGTCACGATACCTTGCACTTACTGCTTCCCCGATTTGCTGGCCGATTCATTGTTATTCGCGGATCACTAATGCCATTCTCGTACTTAGAAGTGTCAAAATGGATCATAAACCCATATTATGACTCACTTTTAGTTAAATTGGTCAAATATAGATCAAGTGAAAGTTAAATATGGGTCAAGTGAAAGTTAAATATGGGTTAAGTAAAAGTTAAATATGAGTTGAGTGAGTTATTAGGTAGACCTAGGGGTGTCAAAATGGGTCATAGACCCATTTTGTGAGTCATGTTCTATCTTAATTGGTCGAAAATGGGTCAGAATGTGTGACCCATTTTCAACCCATTTTCAATACAACTATAATTTTCGACCTATTTTTAACCCATTTTTAACCCAACTATAAAATATGTTTTTCTTTTTTGAGTTATCTTCAAGCTCGGTGAGTGGTGGTGACCTACTAGTGACCACGACACTCCACCACTCACCTTCATCCTATCTCAATTTATATGTTTTTTTACAAAGATATATTTAATTGATAAAATTCTAATTTATAGGTTTTTTACATTTTTATTTTATTTACTATTTTTTAATTTTTTAAATTTGATTTGAAGTTTTATTCATTTAATATAGAGGTTAGAGTGAATTTGTGTTTCTCTACAATAATAATGGCTTTTAGCAATACGGGTCGAGTCGGGTATGGGTATGAGCCACTAAATCTACATTACATGAATATGAGTCAAAACGGATTAAATGGGTCAATATGGATCGGATCATTTTCGACCCGATCCAAATCCGACCAGACCCACCCATTTGACGGATCTACTCGTGCTTCCCTTTGTACACGCTCCCAAGCTTGAAACGTCGAATCGGGACGTCGCTATGCGGCAGCACGCATTGCCTCGCGCGACCGCCTCCTCATCTTATTCTCTCAGCGCCACTGCCGATGGTCAAAGGCAAATCACAACCCGTCGCCGACGACGATTTTGGAATTTTCTCCATTTTCGGGGATTTTAGAAAGGTCGAAGCCCCACGATCGAGACGTGACTCCTCTGCCCTCTGGAAATGGCAGGAGGACCGCCATTCCCCAGCAGGTAGGAGGACGGTCCAGAGACGGTGAGGAGAAGACGACGACGAAATGGCTGACACGTGATTACTTACACGTACGGGAGGGGGAGGGCGGGCTCGTCCGCATCTGCCAGGCTCGCTCTCGTCGGATGCAGACGATTCAAACGTGTCGTTTTTGAATCTTTCCGGTCAAAATCTAGTTGGTCAAACTGCCCATGTGAATGGGAGCAGAATGGGCTACTCTGTAGCACACAGTCGGGACGCGTTGAATCTCCTCGAACTTTCTCTGAATTCTTGTCTCTTCATTGATTTTCTTTTATAACGAGAGGTGCTCAAAAGTTTAGGCCGAGCGGGAGACAATGCGATTTAATGAAGGGTTTCTTACTTATGCTCATAAAATTCAAGCCCTATCTCCCTTACAATGGAGATTATAATCTATATTTATAGAGTAATTTTACTAAACCAACAAAAAAGACTTTTGGAATCCTATAAACCGAATTGACTCTAACGAAGATGTTTGAAAGTAACACCACAATAAAGACACATAAAATTAAGGACTTAGGGTACGTTTGGTTCAACTTTTTGAATCCAATGCAACGAAATCTTTGGCCAAAAGCCTGTTTTGGGAAATACGGGGTGCGTTTGAAGCGCCTTTGCGGGCGCAACGTCAACGCCGAAAGCCCAAAACTACTTGGGGAAATGCTATTTGCGTTTGGTAAAATTTTTTTGCAAATGGACTTTGAGTTGAATGTGCGTTTGGTAAAAAAAACTTTCGCAAAAACTTTGATGGGTATAATGGGTATAATATATGTATATATATATATAATTTTTTTTTAAAAAATTGACCTAAAACCCTTCGTCGGTCCGGCGAAGGGCTACGACCGCCGCGAGCGATCTCGCGCCGGCGGCCGTCGATGGAGGTCGCCCGACCTCGGGCGACCACCGGCAGGGTCGCGCGACCCGGCGACCGCCGCCCGGGTCTCGCGGCCCAGGTCGCCCGACCTCGGGCGACCTCCGCGCGCCTCGCCGGGTCGCGCGGCCTCACCGAGGGTCGCCCGAGGTCGGCGACCTCCGCCGACGGCCGCCGGCGCCGCGATCCGCTCGCCGGCGATCAGAGCCCTTCGCCGGGCCGGCGAAGGGTTGCCCCATTTTTTAATTAAAAAAATAAAATTCGGGGTAAAAAGCGGAAATATGAAAAATCGGTGAGGGTAGTTTTGGAAAGAAAAATATGGTTTCGGCATTTGGGGGATCTTTGAAAGCCCAAGGCCGGGTCCCTAGTAGCTTGGGCTTTCAAGGCATTTGAAGCGCCGCCTTTCAATTGAAAGTCGGCTTCAAAGTGAGCCAAACGTTCGCATTTCCCCAAGGGGCTTTCGGGCCCGAAAGCCCCTTGGGAATCTTTGAACCAAACGCACTGTGTTTGGTAAAAAAATTTTGCAAATGAGCTTTGAGTTGAATGTGCTTTGGTAAAAAAACTTTCGCAATGGGCTTTGATGGATATAATATATGTATATATGTATATCTTCTTCTTTTTTTTAAATTGAATTAGTGATGGTAATTTTGGAAGGGAAAAAAAAAATTCAGCATTCGGTGAAATGCTGAAAGCCCAAAGCTAGTCCCTACTAACTTTGAGCTTTCAGTATTTTGAAGGCTAGTTGAAAGCTGAAAGCCGATTTCAAAGTTGAACCAAACGGTCCAGCATTTCCTTATGAGGCTTTCAGGCTTGAAAGCCCTGTGGAAATGCTGAACCAAACGCAACCTTAATCTTGTAAAACTAAGAATTAAGACACTTAAATATTTAGGACCTAGATGTAAATAGATGCATTGTAACTAAGATGAGACTCTCCAAATTCATGCACCAGCACAAATAATCACCTTAGGAAATGAACAAATAGCAAAGGAAATCGATCACAATTGCCTCCTATCACTATATAGTTGATTGGAGTCTTTAAGTTGACAATAAACTTATATATCAACATATTGGTAGTCAATCGGTAATCATGAAATTAGCAATTAATTTGTTGAATCGACATCATAATTCGGGCATGTTTTTTGTAAATGAGAGTTGTCATACAGCAACAATAGATATGATAATATTGAATATCCAAGTATTTGTGGATGACACATGTGGAGGTGGACCGACTAAGAAAATCTCTTGGGCTTGTCCATGAATTATTGCTCGTGGTGACACGACGACGAACTCATGATGGAGGCGGGTGGGAATGCAATGTAGGCGAGCTCCGTAAAAGGCGGAGAAGGCACGATTTGGGCACATACGTTGAGGAGAGGGAGACCCTTTTTTTCCAAGAGTGTTGTTCCTCATCCTCTTTTTTCTTTATTTTCTTAAACTCCATTTATTTTGGCAAAAAATATTTTTAAAATAGTTGTTTATATTACTTAATATAATTAGTCAATAAAAAATATTTTCATTATTGATAATAATTTATATTTATATATTTTCATGAATAACAAATATATTCTTTATTAATTCATTTTGTTAAGTAATATCAACGGTTAGTTTTATAAAAATGTTTTTAAATATTTTTTTTCACAAAATAAATGTGCCCATTATCTTATTTTATATTTAGAGGCACATGGATGTTGTTAAGCCGTATAAACCCCGATAAGGGTCATTGTTCTGACAAGGATAGGAGGGAAAGATAGCCTGTACTGAACTTATACTTCAGAAGTTCCATGGGAATGCCTATAAGCTCAAAAGAGCTACTCCAGCAAGAATAGGAGTCAATATAGAGGACCAGCTCTCCCCTTTAAGCTTGAATGTATGAATCCAAGCTATTCATAGGTAGCAAGCCATGAGAAAAGGAAAAGGAGGAGGGGGGTTTAATCCAAAAATACTAAATTTATTACAATTTTACTAATTTAATCCTAATTTTTTTAATTTTACCAATTATCTTAAACATTTCACTATTTACTAATTGAGTCGATCTGATCAATTTTTACCGAAATTGCTAGCATGGATGTTAACCATCCTAAATGGCATGGCCTGCATTGACGTGGATAACTTTTAATAATTATTTATTTATTTATTTTTCTTTCTTTCTTTGTGGGCCGTTGGCGATGGTAGACGACTAGCCAGAGGTGAGGCCCAACAAGGTCAACCTCGCTAGCCTTGAGCAAGCCTTGCTCGCCCTTAGTGAGGTTCGACCTTGCCAAGGGTGAGCGAGGACAAGCTTCGCCAAATGCTAGTGAGGTTAACCTTGTTGACCCTCAACTCTGGTTGGTTAGAGAAAGAAGGGGGGAAAAAAGAGAAAAAAAAAGAGAAAAAAATAAATCAATAAAAAATTCGAAAATATGAAAATATTATTAAAAATTATTTTCATGTTGGCATATGCATCAGTACTTTTAGGCCAAAATAGGCTCAATTGACCCAAATTAAAAAGCTTGATAAAATTAAAAGATTGAATTTGTAAAAATATAATAGGTTTATGACTTTTTGAATAACTTTCTCTAAAATGACGTTCCAAAATGTATATGAGTACAAATGCAATAACTAATCCAAGATCTTTCGAAAGCCATAGTCCTCCTTTCTATAGGCATCACTGTGTATCTTGTACTTTGCTCTTCAAAGGCATTGGTAATTCCTGTAGAGACGTATGGTACAGCTTAAATCATTGCGACAGCCAAACGAGTAAGGCCAGAGATTGAGTTACCGCTAATGAACACTCACCATAAGATTGATATCTTTCAAAGAAGGGAGAAGAATGAAACCCACGCGAGCAATCTAAAGAACCTTTTTCGTTTCAAAAGCGCCATGATTCTCTCTAGAGAGAGAGAGAGAGAGAGAGGTGGTTTCAACCTCCATACCCCACTTTAGCCCATGATAATTAAGCCTTTGCCGATGTCGATCATTGGAGAATCATGTAAAAATCTGCTTTGTCCATTTTGAATATGGACAGGAATGTCGCCATTTTTTTCTCATCATTGCTCATTGTTTTCCTGCGAAAGTAAATTTCTTTAAGGGTCATACTTTTCCCCGTTATTATTAGAATTGGAGAAAACTTTCTTCAATCAGCCTTTCCATGGTAAGTTTTCCATGCGAACATTATCAATTATTAGTTAAGATGTGCATGAAATTCATTACGATAACTCCCCAATTTCGTTTTTCCTCTGCCACCACTCATTTCTCCCACCTTAGCTTGTAATATAATTTAAATAAGGTGCCTGGCTCAGTCGGAAAAAGACAGGTGCTTGAGCTAGACATAAAGAAATAATTTCACGCGAATCTCTTGATTTCGATGCAGAGTTTGTAACTTTATTGCCATGCAAGGTAAACTCGGATCAATCCACGATTAAGTAGGAACTGCCTCTGTCCAACCTAATGTTCCCGAGTGAAATCGCACACATGAAGAAACGCCTCATAAATTTTCTTTCTTTCCAAACGTTTCTTCGTACGAAGCTCAAGTGAGACAGGCCTAGAGGTGTCAAAATGGGTCATTAACTCATATTATGACTTACTTTTAGTTAAATTGGTCAAATATGGGTTAAGTGAAAGTTAAATATGGGTCAAATATGGGTCAAGTGAAAGTTAAATATGAGTCAAATATGGGTTGAGTGAGTTATTAGGTAGATCCATCATCTCTCCTTCCATCCCCTCCTTTATGCGTTCTTAACCTTCGTTGCCAATCTCGCCATCACGTTGTCGTCACCATCGCTGATCTCGAGCTTTCCGTCACCGGCTGGAGCTCAGCTTAGATCTGGGCAAGTGAGCCACGACAGAGCTTGGGTTGGCGAGCCCTAAGCTCACTGGCCGGAGCTCGGCCTTGATCTAGACAGGCGAGCCGCAAGGTCGCCGCTCTTAGCCGAGTTGCGGCTCGCCCGAATCTGGGTAGGCGAGCCCCGAACTTGCTGGTTGCAACAGAGCTCACGGCTCGCTAGATTTAGGCGAGCCCGAGATTGACCACTGCCAGCGACCTCGGCGGAGCCTAGATCGGCCAAGGCTCAAGTTTGTCGACCTTGGTCAAGTTCGGGCTCGCTAGCCTGCGTCTTGGCCAGTCGCCGTCGAGCGGCACCAGCAGAGGAAAAGGGGGAAAAAGAAGGAAGAAGAAAGAAATTTCTCATCATTGCTCATTGTTTTCTTGCGAAAGTAAATTTCTTTAAGGGTCATACTTTTCCCCGTTATTATTAGAATTGGGGAAAACTTTCTTCAATCAGCCTTTCCATGGTAAGTTTTCCATGCGAACATTATCAATTATTAGTTAAGATGTGCATGAAATCTATTACGGTAACTCCCCAATTTCGTTTTTCCTCTGCCACCACTCATTTCTCCCACCTTAGCTGGTAATATAATTTAAATAAGGCGCCTGGCTCAGTCGGAAAAGACAGGTGCTTTACTCCTTGAGAATTGTAGCGTCTCGAGTTCATTTTTAACTGGCACAGATCCTTTGAGCCAGACATAAAGAAATAATTTCACTCGGATCAACCCACGATTAAGTAGGAACTGCCTCTGTCCAACCTAATGTCCCCGAGTGAAATCGCACACGTGAAGAAACGCCTCGTAAATTTTCGTTCTTTCCAAACGTTTCTTCCTACGAAGCTCAAATGAGACAGGCCAAGATTACGTGAAAACAGGAATGTGCAACTGGCAGAAGCAAAAACCCTTGTCGACAAGTCCCCGTCCTAAATAGGGAAAGAGAGACAGAACATCTCTCTCTTGACTCAAATGGCCCTTTCAGACGCATCACGGCCAAACCTCTGTAGAGGTGCCATGATGACCCTTGGCGTTACAGCTGTGAGGAAGTGAAAGGTGCAGAGCGGATCCTAGTGCCGCGAGCACAAGGGGGCCGCGTTGCTTAGTAGGCTTGGGGAAAACCTAATCAATCATGACTGCTTTTGATTCCCTTTTCGGTTGCTTTTCTTTTGCTTTTTACTTGTCGTCATCGTGATCCAAATGCTAATGCGGAGTTGAATCTCCTGCGGTTCCAATTGTCGTGCACCAAATATGTATTTAAATCTCCTCGCACGGCTTTCCCATTGGACCCACCACGGTGCTGGCAAGCCGGCTGGGTTGGCCTGAGCGTGGCATGGTTGCCTTGACGTGCCGTGCCGTGCCGTGCCGGTCTTGCCTGGACCCGTAGTGGGCGGAGCCGGGCCGAATCATTTGGTAAAAGCCGGTGCGTTTGCTTTTATTTTCTTTTTCGCCCCTTTGGGGGGTTTTTCCCCACTGTCTCTCTCTTTGGGCCCAAGGGCCTTTGAATCTGCTCTCAATTGCCCAATCGCTACTCTGTGAATTGCCGCGGTCAGGCTTCTTTTTTGGATCCAACGTGCCCACTGACTGACTTGGCAGGAATTTGAGAGCTCGGTTAGGCATGACATGGTCAGGTTGTGCAGCACAGGCACATCTTGCTCGGCAAATGTCCTGTGCCTGGCGAGGCGTGCCATGCCAGGGTCGAGCCCCAGTTAGTCTGGGTTGGCCCTTTTGCCAGCAAACAATTTCCAATGCAAAGGTAGTAATGTTCTCAAATTTCAATTTTAATGCTTTAAATCAAAAGCGTTAATATATTTGAGTAATTTTGATAACAATTGATATAATCTAGAATCAATGAATGAGACAGAGAAAAAAGACACAGGCATTTCGAAAATAGTTACTACAATTTGATTGTAATAGCCATTATACGAGAGGGTCATATAATATCTATCATGATTTAGCTGTAGTAGGATTGGTCTCAACTATTTATGTTACCAAATATTGTAAAAGATTGTCCCTTTTTCTTTGAGTATATTATATCTGTTGATATAATCTATCTAGTTCTCCCAACATGATGTACTTCCATTATGGTAACCGCCGATATCCCATCCTTGGGAATTTTCAGACGAATCAAATTTGAAAGCAGTTTTCATAAAAAGCGAGCTGGATTCTTCGGCATCATATTTGCTAGGTGTTGTCATGGTGTGGCGAACATGGCAGACTCAAAGGATGTACAGGCTTGAGTCGGGCACCATTGCTAGCCGCCGTCCGTCTTGTAGTAGTGGGATGTTGTCATCAGCATCGTTTTTTTTTTTTTTGGGTAAGGGGTGAGCTTGTATAATTTCCATCCAAAAAGCTATACAGCACTAAAGAAAATCGGCACCCACTTACACTCATTACAACCACATGTTGAATGAGTGGAATGGTGCCAAGTTTCAGAGCAACGTTGTCATCGGCATCGTTGATTTCTGTTTGATAGAGAAATACATCATGTAGGCGAAGTAGTCCCCGTGGAGCAAAGATAGGGTACGGACAACGAAAGACCTTTAATAATGAGACTATCGCGCTAGGGACTCTGGAGACGGCATGATATTTGGCAGACAGATGCGAAGGAGGATGCATTCCTCCTTGTGCATGGGTGCGCATAAGTGGGAGGAGAGGAGCGAAACAACAAATGACAAACGGCATGGAGGGGGAATGCTAGTGGAGTCCGGGGAGTCTTGGGTGAAGGACAGCCCAGGAGAGAAACTTTAAAAAATAAAAGTAACGTATAATTATTGAAATGATTTTCATCATACATAAATATTACAGATGTTACCATTCGCAATGAAAAATAAAAAATGAATAGATTAATATATTATAAGAGTTGTAAGTCCTTTGATTCTAGCATTTCCAAGAATTAGCTGCGATTTTGATTAATCTCTAAATTCTTCTTCCTTGACTAATAAATCAGAGCCTTTACCTCCGCTCAAATTGGGAATAGGAGAATCCCAAATGCCCAATTTATGACATAAGTTTCTAAATGCATTTCTAGACGACGATTTCACGAAGAGATTAACAATTTGATGCACAGATAGAGCATACTTAATCACAAGTGCTCCAAGAGCCACTTTTTCTCACACATAATGATAAAATGATACGATATGTTTATTTCTTGCATAAAACACTAGATCAATCAACTTATAAAGTGCACTGATATTATCACAAAATAATATTGGTGGATTAGAGACTCAAACTCAATGTAAAAGGACGAAGAATTAGAAAAACACTGTTATAGCATGGTTCCTATGATTTTTTAGAAATTTCGTCTTTTCCATGACCTTCTTATCAAAAAAGTAATGTAGAATAGACACAAATTTTGCAAAAAAAAGTTGTTAGAACCATGAGATATGCACTTCGGAAGATTTTCCTGCTCAAACTCAATGTAAAAGAAGGAGAACTAGAAAAACATTGTTATGGCTTGGTTCCTATGATTTTCGAGCAACTTCATATTTTCAATGGCATACTTCTCGAAAATTTATGCAGAACAAAAACAAATTTTGCGAAAAAAAGTTGTCAAAACAATGAGATACGAACTTCAGAATATTTACCCTCTCAATTCAATGCAAAAGTTTCGTGTTTTCCTTGACATGCCTCTAGAAAAATTATGCACAATAGAAACAGATTTCGCGAAAAAAAGTGATTGGAACGATGAGATACAGACTCCAAAAGATTTGTCCTCTCAAACTGAATGTAAAAGGAAGCAGAATTGGAAAAACGTTGTTATAGCATGGTTCCTTCAATTTTTGAGAAACTTTTTGTCTTGTCCCTAGCATCCATCGCAACAAGTAAGGCAGAGTAGACACACAATTCACGAAAAAAGTTGTCGGAATGATGAGATATGCTATCTGAAAGATTTTCCTTCTCAAACTCAAAGCAAAAGGACGAAGAGTTAAAAAACGCCATTATAGCCTGATTCCTGCAATTTTCGTGCAACTTCGTGTTTTCCAAGGCATTCCTCCCAAAAAGTTATGCAAAATGGAAATGAATTTTGCACAAAAAAGTTTTGAAACGATTAGATACGGACTTCGGAAGATTTACCCTCTCAAACTTAATCCAAAAGGACGAAGAATTGGAAAAACGATGTTTTAACATGGTTCCTTTGATTTTAAAGAAACTTCATTTTTTCCAATGCATTCCTCTAAAAAAAAGTGACGTTGAATCAATCGAGAATCTCGCTTTTTCTTTTGTTTGCTTTTTGGCCTTTATTAGTTTTTCTTGTCACTCTCCCCTTTTTTTCCTCATCTCGCCCTTCCTTCCAGGGCTTATACCATGATTAGTCATGTCGCGGCTCAGAAAAGCGCTCTATGATTTGAACTTGAAAAGTTTGAAGTATCAAACAAAGAACGTTTGCATGGCGGCTGAGACAAGATTTGAAGTGAAGTGATTTTTAATGTCGTATTGCAAATGCAGACAATGCAAAGAGGGAGATTAGTGGATAGAAATTTGAACTTAGTATAAAATGTTAGTGAGGAATGAAGAGTTCCCTATCAATACTTTTATGACTGTTGGATGCTTGACGTAGAGAAGCAAGCCGAATGCAAAAGTAAAGACGATGAAGTCCAACTTTGGAGATTTCGAGTTAATGGTTTCATTTATTCATGTTAAAAAGAAAATATAGTCCTTTTGATTTAAGCTTAAAATATTGTTAATATTTAGTCATTTTCCATTAGATTAATAACTATCTTTGTACGAGATTCGAAATCTCACTTTTTCTTGTTTAGTTGTTGTACATTGCATTCTACAAGAATCTAGAAAAAAGACCAATGCGGTCCCGACCTCAATCACCATGGCTACGGCAATGACCAAAAATATCAAAATTACGTGTCAAGATTACGTGTCAATGGAAGTGGAGAGATGTGGTCACATGACTCCAATCACCAAATTAGAATTTTCGTCAATGAAAATGAAGTAGAGCCATCCCCGATTATGAGTGTGATAAATAAGGTACTTGGTTCTCATCTTCCTTCTTGTAATACAAAATATATATTTGAGTGTTCATTATGCAAGTATGAGAATGGAAAAACATATCAAGTGAAGTGCATTCATTGTAAGTCCATGTATAAGTATCGTGTTGCTAACGGTACTTCCGCAATGAAGAAGTACTTGACAACGTGCAAGAAGTTTCCCCGCAATGTAGATGAGAGGTAAAAATTCTTTACTCCACGTAATGTAGACGTCGCTGGTAAGGCATGAAACGCCGTAGGCAAATGCTTGCTCACTTCGTTATAATTGATGAACAATCTTTTTCCTTGGTTGGGCATTCTGGATTTCGTGAGTTTATTATTGAGTTACAACCTCTCTTCAAGTATTTATCACATTTTATAATGGCTAAAGATTACATGAAGTTATATTTCTGTGAAAGAACTTATTTGAAGATTTA
The DNA here is from genome assembly GCA_014182845.1 of Corymbia calophylla. Classification (NCBI taxonomy): domain Eukaryota; kingdom Viridiplantae; phylum Streptophyta; class Magnoliopsida; order Myrtales; family Myrtaceae; genus Corymbia; species Corymbia calophylla. The sequence goes on along the minus strand of CM024698.1, from coordinate 15,984,850 downwards.
CTTTGGTAAGATTAAGTTTAGGATCACACATACAACTAATACCTTGACTTCCATTTAAACATGAATTATTTGTGTCTTATTGCACATTTTATTGATGAAAATTGAAAGTTGTATAAAAGAATTATCAATTTTGTGGTGATACATAGTCATAGGGGTAGGGAGATTGGAAAATGGTGGAGAAATGCATCTACGAGTGTCGCGACCTCACCTCGGGTGCACCACCTAGGGTTTGGCTAATGGATTACTAAGCCTAAACTTAGTTCGGGCTCTCCCAAGCCCATACCAATTCGCGACTTAGGGTTTAAGTTTTTTAACATGCCAATGATTTTTACTTAGGAGTCACCACTAATCTATTTTTGGTGGGTCGATTAGAAACTCAAGTAAAGTACGGGAGGATTACTTTACTCCTACGAACCAGAAACTATGGAATCAGGGACTTGATTACGTTAGATTTCTCTAACGCCCTTTCGGTACCTTTTCTCTTTTATTTTTTATTTTTAAATTACAGGCAGCTTGCATTGATTTTAATTTACTCCATAACATGCAATGTGATCATGCGAGTGCGCAATCATTATTTAACACTCAATAAAGCAAAGTGATAAATAAATTGCAAGCATAAGGAAGAAATACTTACCTCGAAGCAACGAAAGCATCTGCAATATTAGTTAGAAAATCACATCAACCTAAAAGTGATTTCTAATTAATACGCAATCACTCGAATTTTGGATTTTCTCTTATTTAATGAGGCCTAAAACTAACGTGCAATGCATGTAATGACGTACGAAGGTGTCTAACTATACTAGCATGCAATGTGCAACCTAATATGCAAACTATATGTCACGCAACATTAATTATTTAATGTAATCTAACGCTAGAAAATATTCAATGCAACTATCCTAGCATGTCACGCATTCGAATGACCCTAAACATGTAATAACTAGATGACACATGGAAGATGACCTAATTCTACATGAGCATGGCAATTTTTATGTTTTCTTTTTATAATCAAAATTCGAAATTAAAACTAACCTAGTTAAACATGCAAACTATCCTAAAAGAAAATATCCTAACAAGAACCACATCCAACTAAAGTATATTTTTTTTGGGTTTTCTTTTATAAGCAAAATTAGTTCAAGCAGATGCATCAAGAAAAGCATGGCAACAAATCAGGCAAAATCGGACTGACAATCATAAGCACATTGTGAAACAAGGAAAATTTCCTAGTTCACGAGGGGTCAGGAGATCTTTTGGATATGGCAATATTGATCAAATATTTAACTAAGATTGCAATTCGACGAACTAGGCAATAAAATATGAGAAAATTGTATGAATTAGGATTCTTACCTAGCTTTCGATATCGCACGAATAAAGTTTCCAAATTGGGGCTCGTCGGACAATGGGATCGGCAAGTTGTGATGATTTCGGTGGAACGCGATGGCAAGGGGGCAACAACCCACGACTAGGCAGGGCTCGTGGTGGGAGCTTGACTTGGATCAACAAGCAACAACTCGACACAAGGCTCGGGTCACGACGATGATCAAAGCGGCGAGCTCGGTTGTAGTCGGCTCAAGTAGTGAGTCGCGAACAGCAGTGACTCGGGCTTGCGATGGCAAGCTCACGATCGACGGACCTGCAAAATAAAGAAACGACAAACGCCTTGGAATTTGGTCTTGTCACCAATGGAAATCGTCGCTAGACGCGAGCAAAGTTGGGGCCGTAATCTGATGCTTGGATCCCGGGCAATGCTGGAGCGTGAGGCGTCGCTGATTTTGGGGTGCAAGAAGCAGCAAGGCGGCGTTAGGGTGAGTGGTGGACTCCGCAACAATGAAGAAGACTCCAACTGTTTGACTCTCCTCAGCACTTGAATTTTTACGTGCTGCCCCCACGCCCTCTCTTTCTTTTATTTCGTCTCCTTCATGGCTCCCTCTTTCATGTCTCTCTCACTCCCTTTTCTGTGCCTTTTTTCTGTCTGTCCCTTCAGTGTGTGTGGTCCCCTTTTTATAGGTGAGAGGACTATGTTATTTAAGGAAAGATGATAAATCCGCACGTTCGCTTATTTAGCTTCTTTGTATCCCACGTCGCAATATTTTTCCAATATTTCATCCGACGCTTTCCTTGAATATTGAAAGAATAATGAGAATGTTCTCGAACATTCTCATATTCTCGAAATATTCTCATATTCCAACTCGCCACCCCTTAACAGGAATATTTCATCCGACACCTTCCCCGAATACTTTGAAAGAATAATGTGAATATTCTCGGAACATTCTCATATTCCCTAATATTCTCATATTCCAACTCGTCACCCCTTAACGGGCCTAGCCAAATTCTTTTTCACCGTGGGCTTAGTCCAACTTGTTAAATTAAAGCTTAGAACCATCAATTGAAGCCCATCTTCCACCTGTCCAATGCAAATGCAATAATAATAAATGCTCCTAAAACTATATGCTATGCAATTTAATCCTAATTTTTTTGTTTAGGGGTTAAAATTAATCCCTAAATTTTTGTGCATTAAATTATGAATGATTAATCAAAATTTAGGTGTCAACAACGAGTAGTGAATAGAAAAAAAGTGTTAACAATTATTGTGGATAATGCTAGTTCAAGTGATGCTACAATTGGTTATTTGAAGGAAAAACTTTCAAGAGAAATGATATCATATTAAACGAGGTACGGACCCCAAGAGTGCCAAAACTTGGCACGGAGGGACACTTAAGTGCAAAAAGTTACAAACGGTACACTTAAGTGCCAAAATCGGAGCAAAAGGGATCACTTAAGTGCCAACAACGATAAAAATCCGGTCAAATTGCCACGTGGCCATTTTCCGGCGACTTAATTTGCTAACGGAGCTTTTTTTTTTTCAAAATAAAAAATCCACGTGGCAATTTTAATAAAAAAAATTGTCCACGTCAGATTTAAAAAAATTAAAATTGATTTTATTTTTAAAAAAAAAGGGAGAAGAAGGGGATCGGCGAGGGCTACAACCCTCGCCGTCGCCGCCCCACCCTCGTCGGGAAGGGCCGGCGACGGTGAGTGAGGGTCGGTCGGGGTCGCCAGGCCCCGGCCAGTGGCCAGCGACCCGGCCGGCCTGCGGCGAGGGCCCGTAGGCCCTCGCCCAAATCTGGGGCAAGGGTCGCCGACCCTCGCCCAACCGGGCCAAGGGCCGCCGGCTGCCCAGACCGTGCCGGCCTAGGGGAGGGTTGCGACCCTCGCCGCAGCGGCGGCGGGGCCCGGCGACCCCGGCCGACCCTCACCCACCGTCGCCAGCCCTTCCCGGCGAGGGTGGGGCGGCGACGGTGATGGCAGTGAGGGCTCTGCAGCCCTCACCGATCCCCTTCTTCTCTCTGTTTTTTTTTAAAATAAAATCGATTTTAATTTTTTTAAAATCTGACGTGGACAATTTTTTTTATTAAAATTGCCACGTGGATTTTTTATTTTGAAAAAAAATGCTCCGTCAGTAAATGAAGTCGCCGGAAAATGGACACGTGGCAGTTTGGTTGGATTTTCTCGCCGTTGGCACTTAAGTGATCCATTTTGCTCCGATTTTGGCACTTAAGTGTACCGTTTGTAACTTTTGGCATTTAAGTGTCCGAAATGAGATGATTTAAAGTGTCTCTGGATTGATTTTCACACTTAAATTTTACGACAATCCGAAATTCGCGACACGTGAATATTTCGACTTTGTTTTAAACGAAATGCTCGATGCTTTCACGTACTGATATTCACAATAAATTCACACGTAACTTTTTCATAATCATTTGAATTTTTTGAGGGGAAAAAGACTTGCTTTACATCGAACGTCACAACATTGCAAGCGACGAGTTCGCAGTCCATGGGCTTTACACTCAAGAGCAAAGTGGGGGAAAAATATCAAAGAAGAAAAGGGAGTGAAATAGCGACCGACTCCCGAAAGATCTCCGCTATTCTTCGTCGTCGTCACCGTCACCGAGATCCTTGGCTTCCTGATCCTCTGCGATCATCTCCAACGCCGTCTGTCTAAAACTCCCGCTGCGAGCCGGTGGGACGAGAAGAGCCGGCGCCACCTCCATCCACGGACTCACCGATCCTCCAATTCCCTTCACCAAGTGGACAAAGCACAGTTGAAGGACGGGCCTCCGCCGACGGTCGACCGCTTTCTCGAGCTCTCTCGATCTCTGGTTCTCTGCCTTTCAACTCTCGGTCTCTCTACTGTTCTTCCCCCCGTTCTCTCTTCCGTCGGTTTTTTCTCTCTCAAATCCAAGAGCTTTGGTGAAGGTAGAGAAAACGCGTCGGCGGTTCGTCGGCTGCGTTTGAGGCGCGGTGGCCACGGGGCTTCTCTCTCGCTCTCCGCCCTCGCTCTCACTCGCCCTCTCTTTTTCCAACCCTCGGTCCCTTTCTCTCCGCCCTCTCCGCATTCGAGAGAAGGGTTTGGGTGAGAGTTTGTTTATTTGTTCATGGGCCGAACAATGTTCTGGACCTAACCCGACCCAAAAGATAGTTGTTTACTTATTTTATAATTGTAACCTGAACATTATTAAGATTTGAAACATATATTATATTTGTTTCGTGTTCGGGTCGTGTCTGAGTCAGGTCGAGTCAGGTTTTTGGACACCCCTACTTGCCTTCACTATCACAAAATCGCCACATCTTCTTGTTTTGGTCTCTCTCTCTTCCCCTCCGGACTCGTTCAAGAAGATCAAACCCATCTCCAAAGGTTTCTGGACAGCCAATGGACTAGGAGGAAAAACTTCAACTTTCTTGGAGCAGGGGTTGGATTTTGTAAATAGACACGTAGGCATATTTGATGATGCTCCCGCCTAGATTATTGAGTGTAGGTAAAATCATTCCTAAGCTTTTTTTTTCCCCAACATTAGGTACAATTCCATTTTTATTACTTCGCCCTTTTTTATTCTTTCGCAAGAAGAAAGGGCTGGCTCATATTACTGCGACTTGGTTCCAACTTCTCTATTTTTTTTTTTTTTTTTAAGACTATGACTTTTCCTACATGTATCGTATAGAACATGCCCTAAAGGCTCAACAAAAAAACATAACTTTTCGGTAAATTGGCTCAAGCAGCAGTTTGAGGTTATTCATCGCAAAATCAATCTATTGAGTTATTATCAAACCTTAGAGATCTTTTTTTTTTCTTTTGAAAGATAGAGGAGCACAACTCTTTCTAAAATATTTAAATAAGTGTCTGTAAACATCAAACCCATACGCATTTTCATCAGTCATACTGCAATTTAAAATCTATGCAACTTTTACATCTTCTGGTCATGGATCGAGATATATGGATCTATGGATCTATGTGTCTATATAGATCATTTCTTCATGGATTAACGAAGTTGTGTCATGGCCAATGGGATGAGAAGAAAGCATTACTAATTGTTCTAGTTTTTCCCCAAATTTGAGATCCAAGAAGACTTGTTTTGGCTAATATGGGAATTCATCTGCTCCTCAAATTTGGGGGAAAACTAGAGTAATGACACATGGAAATGCCATGTAAGATCACTACGTACAATTTTGGGTGGGAGTTAAAAGGGAACATATTTGGGACTAAAGTAAAAGTTGAATATTTTTATGAGACAAATAAAAAATTTAGAATAAAATTGGAATTGGATCAAAGTTGGAGTTTTTATGAGATAAAAACAAATTTAGGTTAAAACTAGAATTGGATCTAAAATGAGGATTTTTTTTTGGTATAAAACATAAAAAGTTTAGAGTAGAATTGAGATTAGACATAAAGTTTAGGGTTTTTATGAGACAAAATTTTTTTTAGGTAAAATATGACTAGATTAAAAGTTGGGGGAGATTACGACATTAGGCCTTATTTTTATTTAATATGTTAGAATATTTAGATAATAAACCACATAATCATCTAATAGCTCAAACTTTTAAAATAAAATAGATAATAAACCATGCATTTATCTCACGGTTTAAGCTTTTAGAATAATTAGCTGTAGTTCTAATAAAATCTTACATGATATTAAAGTTGAAGATCCTAAGTTCGAATATTTCTAAGCCCATTTGCCTTCCTAAGGGGAGTGTTAGAATATTTAAAAGAATAGTCAACTGTGGTCCTACAAAATCCTATATAATACATCAATTATCCTATTTAATGAATAAAAAAGATATTTTATTCTATATTTTTTCATTTTTATTCCATCTTGATTGATACTCTTTTTTTCTCATGGGACTCTCTCTTCCAAATAATTACAATGAGAGCCAAGTCATGAATGGATAATGTTAATTCTCATTATATCTTATTTGAAAGTTATACAATTTGTTTGCAATTATTTATTAGAATTGGAGGTCTTGAGTTCGTATTTTTCCAGACTCCATTTGCTTTCCTAAGGGAGATTGTTAGAATATTTAAATAATAAATCATACATTTATGTAATATCTTAGACTTTTAGAACAGTCAGTTGTAATCTAATAAAATTCTACATAATACATCAATTATTATATTTAATGTATAAAAAAAGGTATTTTATTCTAATTTTTTTTGTTATTATTTTTATTCCATCTTGATCGATACTCATTTTTTCTCATTAGATTCTCTCTCTTCCGAATATTTGCAATGAGAGCTGAGTCATGAATGGATAATGTCAATTCTTGTTATATCTTATTTGAAAGTTATACATTTCATTTGCAATTATTTATTAGTCTATTAATCTTTTATTAATGAAACCATCAATATGAGTTATATTTAGATTATTAAAAAACTAACTAATAGATTACGAAGGGACAATGTCATTAAGTTCCTTATAAACCATATCTCAAAAGATAAATATTTCATCAATTTCTAATCATTTTGTTAACTGAGCTCCACTAAATTGTAGATTAGAAAGTTATGATGTATTTAGATCATGTTTTAATTGACAAATGAGATATATTGTCTTATCATCTTGTAATTTTTATTTTATTTTCAACCACAATATTCATGATAAAGGTTATATAGTGGCGAAGGGCATATAAGTACTAGTTTTATAAGTAATAGGGGTTTAACTTTCCAAATTAATAATAAAGATTCAAATTTAAATTTTAAGAAAAGTGTAAGGGAGTTAAGTAATCATGATTTAAGTATTAGAAATAGGTAAATTACAATTTTACTTCTTATCCAATATTGTAAATTATCGATTCAATTAATTCTGTACCATGATTAGTTACTCAATATAGTATATAGGCTCGCTTACTAATAGGTTAAATCACATGTTAGGCAAAAGATAATATCATCAACAAATCAAGAGACTTGAAAAATATCAAATTATATAGATGAATTGCAAGTAGAAATGCACGATTATTGGATGCAAAATGATAATTTCTTAATCATTTAACCAAGGAGAATATAGTTTCGAGACAAACGTAATAAACATAAAGAGCATACTCGTTAGGATATGTTTGTTTGAGCTAAAGTGAAAACAAGAAACACCTTTTTTTGCACTTTTGTCGAAATTTTATTATATCATTTAATTTTTTAAAATTTTTGTAAAAATTCTTATAATAGTCTTTTGCATTTCGTGAAATCTCAGATATTTTGGATTTAAGAAACAAATCAAATATTGTGGTGTGAAATTATTATTAAGTGAAAATTAAAAGTAAAAAGACTAGTGTTTTTTGGTTAAATGGTAAAAATCAATAAAAGAAAAAGCATGATATATGCACGTTCCCTGTGTAAGTTTCGCTATACGATGGGAGGCGAAAAACCCAATAAGCTGAGCAGCGCATAAAACTTCAGAGCAAACGGCAACGGCTGCTTCATCTCTACCTTCGCCTTTCATCTTTTACAGGCATCACTAGACAGCGAATCCACTCGCCGGAAAATATACGCAATCGGGGTCGGCTCCGGCGGTGCATTGCCGGACCTCTTCCCGTCGCCTCGAAGGGTTAGGGTTTTCCTGTTCTCCGAAGGCCAGGTAGCTTAGGGACTCGAATCGACGAGACTCCGAGAGAGAGAGAGGTTGCGGGCGTGGCAATGGAGGGAGCCCTAGCGAGCGCTTCTGCAATCGGAGACCAGAGGCAGAGGATCGAGCAGTACAAGCACATTTTGGCCTCCGTCCTCTCCTCCAACGACATCGTCCAGGCTAAGAAGTTCATCGATCACAGTTAAGTGCTCTGTTTCGCCCCCACGAATTGCCCTAGCATAAGCATCTCGTTACTAAGGGGTTCTGAAGTGTTCTCTTGCTAGGGTCGAAAACTAATTCGCGAATGCTGTTCTTTGTTTGTTCTTTTGGGGGGATTTTTCAGTGCTCTCCGATGATGTCCCGCTTGTGGTTTCGCGGCAGCTGTTGCAGAATTTCGCCCAGGAATTGGGGGTTCTGGCCCCGGAGACCCAAAAGGAGATTGCCCACTACACGCTTGCCCAAATACAGCCTCGAGTCGTTTCGTTTGAAGAGCAGGTTCAGTTTTTATCATTCACTCTTTTATTCAGCTCCCTGGAAAGCACGGATGTTGAGCGAAGTTGATGCTAGAATCGTTTGTTCTCATTGATTATAACTTAATAAATTCTAATCCGTGATGAATTGTTTGATGGGTGAATTGTTTAAGATAGATCAATCAATTTCGCTCAACCCCTTGAGCATTTATATTGGAGTAGAGGTTTTAAAGTTCTCCTGATTAAATTTTAATATATTGAAACTATTGATGGTTGATAGTTACTCCTATCTGAGTGGCAGGTACTAATAATTAGAGAGAAGCTTGCAGGATTATATGAATCAGAGCAACAATGGTCAAAAGCAGCTCAAATGCTTAGTGGCATTGATCTAGACTCCGCAATGAGGTATGGGTGCGAAATCTTCACGTCCATGCATTTTGCACGTGACATATTTTTATCATCATCTCCATGCAATATTTATTGGCTTTTGCGATTTTATATCTAAATGGTCTAATGTCTTGAGTTGACATTGAATCATGTATTATGTCATCAGGATGATAGATGATACTTTCAGATTGTCAAAATGTGTGCAAATTGCCCGCCTATACCTTGAGGTAAGGACCTTTACACAACAACTTCAAAAAAGTAAGGGTAGTCAACTTGTGATGCCTATGAACCAACAAAATTCGAAATACTAGGGGTGGTACGGGAAGATGTTTCCAGTGAAAATGGAAAATGAAAACACCTCTTGTTTTCAATTTCTTTGGAAACATGTTTGATATGTGATATGTGAAAAAGAGAAGCCTCTATTGCAATGAAAATTATGCAAACATGTTTGGTTTTGTTATTTCACAATTGAAATGAATTTGAGAAATTACAATGTACACATCTATCCCATCAATATGGTATTTTTATCAACAAATTGCCTAACTACATATAGTATATCTTATCTAAGTTATTGAAGAAGTCAAGGTCATGATGTTAGACATATATGACTTGAAGCAAAATTCCATCATATAGACCTCAGTTCAACAAGAAATATTGAGAAGTGCAATCCTGAATCATTCCCAAAGTCCTCCAGTACACAAATGAAACCTTCTTTTGACCATCTTGTGAAGACCATTGGAAGAACAGCAAATGAATTTTAGATTGGTGATGCTGTGCTTCATGTTATGTTGTTGATGACTTGCCAAGTTATCAGGCAAGCTGGTGATGTTTTTGATCTTGGATACCAAATTCCAGTATATAAGCCCATATCAAATCCCAAACAATCCTGTAAAGCATCAAGGCTAGCACCTCCACAACCCAATTTGTTTCTCACCTCAATCCAGTTCCGTGAAGCACGAAACTTAAGGGATTTGACCATCCTCAATTGGCCAATCGTTTGCTTAATTGAAGCTGGATGCTTATTGGTTTCTGTGTAACCTCCACCGAAGATGAAGAAGGAATAATGCGCTTTGGTGTTTTATACCTGCCGAAGTGAAAACATGGGACATTATTTTGTGTTTTCAGTCTTGTAGCAAAAGAATGGAAAACACTTCCCTGTGCTTTCATTGACAATCACTTTCTAAAATCTTGCCAAACATATTTTCAGATCATTTTTCATCTTGGAAATGGTAATGAAGTTTCGGGAATTCTCCATAAACCAAACAGCCTTGTTACTTTTTGTAGGTAGTTTGTTCATGATGTTATAGCCTTCAGGCACTTTGCTTGTAGCTGTTATTGTGTCAGTTGGGATTGAGCACATTCCTTGACAAGTGCATGCTTTCTGTCTCTGGACTATCTTTGCAATCTCTGAATCACTAATCTTGAAGTCTTGGCATGTAGAGCAATTGCTATATTGTATTTCTTGTTTGTTTCAGGATGATGATGCCGTAAATGCAGAAGCTTTCATCAACAAAGCTTCGTTCTTAGTTAGCAATAGTCAGCATGAAGTTTTGAATTTACAATACAAGGTTTGCCCTTGTTTGATGTGTGACAGCATGGGTAACTATTTTAGCTAGCTTTTGTCAAAGTCATTGTTAACTTGTTATGATTTTCTCCAGGTCTGTTATGCAAGGATTTTGGATTTGAAGAGAAAGTTCTTAGAAGCCGCACTGCGGTACTATGACATATCTCAGATTGAGAAGCGACAGATAGGAGATGAGTATGTACAGTGAACAGACTCTTTTTGTCTTTTTGTGATATATTTGAGGTCTATTGAGATGTGACGATCTGATTGAATTTCTTCATTCTTTTTAATAGGTGAAAGTTATCTGCTTTGAGTCATTTTTGTTCCCCATAGCTAACATATTTTGTTCCCAATATATATGCCGTTGTTCGACAAGCATTGCAAACCCTATGTTTTTTGGATGTCATGTATTCAAAACCTGTACGTGATAGAATCTTTTGACACTTTTTTTATTAGTTTGTTATTATTTAAAGGCCCAAGCATGGAAAATCTAAAGCATTTGTCCTCGAGCTTTTAAGTGGGTCATTGTTTCTGAAGACCCTTATAGGCACTTCATGTATCTCATGCTCACTGTTCTACCCATGCAAGCACAAGATACTGGTTTTGGAAAACATTCTGTATTGATACTTGGTGCCATTAGATTATCTAGTGGTATTTGGGAGGGGAAAAATGTAGGCTGCACCTAATTTCTAATAGAAAATGGAAGTGCAGAAAATAGATTGATGTACAAGCATAAAATTCACAGTAAAAAGTTGGGATCTCACAAGCTGAAATGAATATGATAGGATAGCTAGAAGGTATGTTAGAATATAAAACCAAGACAAAGGATATGACCCTAGAATATAAAACCAAGACAAAGGATATGACAAGTTCTTGTCAATCACAGGCAACATCTGATTGTTGTCATTGCAAAAACCTTAATTATGGGGTAGTATAGGCCCTTATTTGAGGACAATAAAGCAAGAGAAGTATCTCCTATATAAGAAGGCATGGTAAGTAAATAGAAATCAAGAAATAATATTCGATATTACTTTGTGCTGAAAAAACTGTCCTTCATAATTTGTCTGGTCTTTTTCCTCCTCCACCTGGTTCTCTGTCTTGCCCTCTTGGGTTTTTAGGGGCAGGGGACTTGGTATGTCATCGCCATTATTTTAAATTCATTCTACTACCCACATTTGTAGGCAAGAAATCTAAATGCAGCCACGATTCTTCTGGATAGAGTAATCTCTCAGTTGGGTTGACATTGCTAGAAGTTTTGGACATGAAGAGATAGGTGTCTTCCTGAGTGCATGTGCACGTATTTGGATATTATTATTGCGACCTAATAGTTCTGAAACCTGGTTAACTATACGTCTGTTCATCTTTTCTAATGGTGTGTTATGAAAAGTAATTATTTTTCACAGAAGATAGCAAATGGCATATGTCCCTGATGTTTAGTGTGGCATAAAAAGGGATTTGACTTATGATTTTACTCTTGTTTCAAGCAATTATCCAAGATGCCCTTACAAAGGAAAGCATGCAAGTCATCTTGGTGAATTTTGTTGGCTTTACAATCAATTTGTAAATATATTGCATGATGATACTGATGATCAACTTGCTTTGATTATTTTGTCACATTGCTTTACTATTTGTACACTTGTTACTTGCAAAACAAATCGTCGTCTTTATTTCCTCATGCTGAAGTTTGCTAATATTTGATGGACAACTTTCAGTAATTGTTCTTAATGCTGTTTAAATATTTTCATCACAGAGAAATTGACGAGGAGGCATTGGAGCAAGCCTTAGCAGCTGCTGTTACTTGTACGATTTTGGCTGCTGCCGGTCCACAACGGTCTCGTGTTCTTGCCACTCTTTACAAAGTAATCTGTTCCCTCAAGAATTGGGAATGTTGATTCTTACTTTAATCTACTAATAACCTTTTATCTGGTTGTTGGTCAGGATGAAAGGTGCTCCACGTTGAAAATATATCCGATATTGCAAAAGGTGCCCCATGCTTCAAACTTTACCAAACTTAAGTGAACTCCTGTGCATAACTTCTGAGCTGATTGCACCTCCATTTGGTTCAGAAGTCCATATGATTCATGAACATATAAAATGTAAATTGGACAGGTCTATTTGGAGAGAATCCTAAGAAAGCCGGAGATAGATGCGTTTGCTGAAGAACTAAAAGCTCATCAGGTTACTGGCTCATGCTTCCGCTTGATAATTTGGTGCCATATGGTGTTTTTTCTTTCTTTATTCATCCAAATGTAAATTTTACAGAAAGCACTTCTGCCAGACAATTTCACCGTGCTGGATCGGGCCATGATTGAGCATAACCTTTTGAGCGCGAGTAAACTTTATAAAAATATAAGGTTCGAAAGGGCCTCCTCTTTGCTTGCCTAATTCTTTTACTTTCTTTTGCTACATAAGCAAAACTAATATTCCGTTTCCATAATTCCATCGCATAGCTTTGATGAGCTTGGAACTTTGTTGGGCATTCCTCCTCATAAGGTAGGTCTGATAATAATTCAGAATGCAGTCAATTTTATTTTGTATGTATTCATTTGGTACACTGGATACTATAAACCAATTGTATACCACCACTGATAAACACCAGAATAAGCGATATTCACCGGGCCAAGAGCAACCCCTCGAGTAAAAGCTTCCACAGCTGGTTAACCAAAATGAGGATCCCAAATTGCATGAGCAATAGAATGAGCTTCTCCCAACAATAGTAATTTCACTATTATAGCAATGCAAGTCTTGTGCAGAGGCTGATGGGATCATGGGTCTCTCCCTAACCGCCCCCTCCCTGGCCCCACCCAAATCCCCTGCAAAAGAAAAGGAAAGAAAGAAAAGCATTTGCACGCACAACTATTGTCAGCAATTTGCTGTGACCTTATTTATTTTCTGTTTATTCTTGTAAATAGATGGGCATGTAAAATGCCGGCATTCATCGGTATTTACTGGAGCATGCGCCAACTGTAAATACCTGGACAGTCCTTTCCACCAACCCTTTGTTATCTTTATTCGTTTTTGAGAAAAAGAAAAGTCCCCCTCCATCTAACCGGCCCACAGGCATGTGCGCACATAGCTGGGCTTTGTGATCTATACCTTGATTGGCTTTTTTTACTAATGAGTCAGGCATTTTGCATGCAGGCTGAAAAGATAGCCTCAAGAATGATTTACGAGGATAGGATGAAAGGGTCCATTGATCAGGTACGATATTCTATATGGCAAATCAGATGCTCCTGACAATAGATTGTGTGTAAGCTCCTATTCAGCATCGGTTTCTGGGGAACTAACTCAAGAAGTTCTTTAGGTGGAAGCTGTCATACATTTTGAGGATGATACTGAGGAGCTTGAGCAATGGGATCAACAGGTGATTTTGTCCCCTCTTGTTCTGTAATCACCACCAAGTTTCAGTCAGCAATAATGATTCTGTTGTACTAGTTCGCATCATTTTTTAATATGCTGCATATGAAGTTCAGCGAAGTAACACAAGTTTTGGGTTATCAGCTTCTTTGACGTGCTATGTGTTATTTCATTCGTATTTGTGTTCAAATCTAAATATGGTGTTCTCAGTTTCATACTGACCAGTCTATTTCATGTTCTCGCGGTTGCAGATAGTTGGAGTATGTCAAGCTCTTAATGATATTCTTGATGGCATGGCAAAGAAAGGCCTGCCAGTGCCAGTATGATGAAGGTGGTCAGATATTCCTAGGAGGAGACATGCTTTTGGTTGAGGGTATCATGTGGGTGACCTGGGAAGACGTTATTTTGTTTTTGTTTTATTTGTGATCATCCTTAAACTAGGCATAGGAAAAATTATCCTTAAAGAGCATAGTGATCCTTTTGAAGTTCAGTATAGGTTACTGACCGTTATTTGGTTTTTTTCTCCAGCTCCGTGAGAAGTGCTGCTTCCTTCAGCTTTATGTTGCTTCTCACTCATCTTCATCTCTAGATGAGCAATGGTCAAGAGGACATGTTTTACATTTTGAAAATCAGCTGCCCGAGCTCATTGCTCATGTATCTTGACCTCTTTGGTCTTTCTATCTGTATTAGGGGTTGCATCAAAGCTTAACAACCTCAATTGAAGTCATTCTCAGTTGAAAATACATCATCTGTAAAGGTTTCAAGGAAGATGGGGGAGGGGTGTTTTGGATCATTTGTTGTTGCGTGGTATTTGGTAACTATTTTGTTCTCAGATACAATTTATGTTTAGAAATTATTCTTTTTTATTCTATTTCTAAATAAGTTTATAAACATTTGAAGGTGTTTAGTAATTGTTCATGCGTTTAATGCAGCCCTTAAATTTTTTTGTGACTTAGAATTTATTTTATTTGTTAATGCTTTTATTATATTTTTATCTTTTTTCTTTTTCCTTCCCTCTTCTTCTTTCTCATAAGATTGTTGACCATGGTGATGGTTGACGAACAGTTGGGTTAGGTCCGGCAACCTCGTTAGAGCCTCGCCAGGCCAAGTTGAGGCCTGGCCTCACCAGATTGGAGTGAGAGGAGCTTTGCCTAGCCACATGTAAGGCTTGGCCTCATAGCGATGCTAATCTCGTGTTGACTTGGCGAGGTCAAGCCTCACTAGCGAGCCTCGCTTAGCGGGCATCGTCATGGATGCATCGTTGTGAAGAAGAAGAGGGAAGGAAAAATGAAGAAGAAGAGGGAAGGAAAAAGAAAGAAAATGAAAAGAAAAGAGAAATTTTGGCTTGATTTTGGAGTTCTTCTTGGAAATAAAGAAATTTTGTTTTTTTGATTTTATATCAAATCTATTCTCAATAATAAAAAAGTTACTAAATAATTTTTTTTTTTTTTTTATTTCGGAGAACAAAAGAATATAATTAAATGCTATTTAACTAGTTAGGGCTGCATGGTAATTTGCCAAACAAGAATAATTTTTGTTCTTTTGTTCTCTTAGGAGTAGATTTAAATGTAAATTCGTTTGTTAAAATTTTTGTTCCTAACGCATTTGAACGAATCAGAATAAAAAAAAGTAGCTTCTTCTTCCCGAGAACAACTTCGAGAATCGCTTTTTTTTTCCATTTCTTTTTTTTCTCTTTTCTTTCTTTTTCCTTTTTTTCTTCCTCCTCAACCCATCATCGCCCGCCACCGTCGCGGCGCGCGCCACCACCGGCGAGTGGTTGGGCGAGGTCCGATGAGCTCGTCGGAGGTTCGCCTAGCCACCTAGCAAGCTCGGCCAAGCACGATTTGCTCGGTCGGCCTCGTCGGCCCACCGCCGCCTGGGCGTCGGCTTGGGCCGGGCGACGCGGCCACCGGCGGTGGGCCTGGCGAGGCTCGGTGGCTGGATCTAGGTGAGCTCGGCCTTGCCGTGGCCGGGCGAGTCGCCTCGGCCGGATCTGGCGAGCCGAGCTCGCTTAGCCACCGGCGAGGTTCGACCTTTGCTGGCCGGGCGAGCTCGGCCTCGCCCGATCTCGGCCCAGGTCGCCTCGCCCAGCTCACGGCGAGGCTGGGCGTCGCCGGACCCCGGCAAGGGCTTTGGCCCTCGTCTGGCCGGTCGCCGGCAATCTATTAAGAAAAAAAAAGAAGGTGAAAATGAAAAGGAAAAAAAAAAAGAAAATTGTATTTAAATTATTAAAAAATTATTTTGGACTAGAAATTTTCGGGTTTTACCAAACGCATTTACTCGTTCCAGAATAAAAATTTTGGACGATTCCAAACACCTTCAAATGCTTAGAAATTATTCCCGGGAGCAGAATAAAAAAGAATCACTTCCGAGCAGAAACTGTTCCCGGGAATAGAATCGTTACCATGCGCACCCTTACTAGACGGGCTCTTAGGCTGCATGTTTTAAATAGAGTTATCTTGCCCTAAAACAGAAACAAGATTCTTGTACTAGGTTAACATCAGGGCTTCTCATATCAACAGCGGATAAAGGAAGATAGCTACGGGTCATATTATTCCTAGGGTTTCTCATGCCAGCATGCAGTCTTGTGAAAACTCTACAATCGTTGACGGCCAATTATCCAGATGAAGTTCGGACCCATCATCTCTGGACCTACATTCATAACCAACCAAATAATCCCCTTCCTCTGCCAGATCCTGGAGTCTATTGGACATCAGTCCACCGACAGGGGTTGGGGGGATTGCTCGCCAGCGGCCGAAATGAAAAACACCCACGGCGTTAAGAACTCATGACTCAAGGAAACAGGAGGTGACTTTAAATATGTCTAAAGCTAGTCCAATGTAGCTTTTAATCCTTCAACTTTCGAGAAATTATTACATGCATAAGATGTGCCAACACAAGACAACAAATAAGAAGGAATGTGAGGTCGTGACACATGTTCAAGTGGGCCCCAAATTTCAGATTATTTTGAATTCTTAACAGGCACTCTTTTCTGTATTAATTGAGCGCTCTCTGTCTCCTCTCTTTAGATGCACGCTCCCTCCCTCCAACATTTATTTCACTCTCTCTCTTCCTCCTTTCTTTTCGAGGAGTCAGCCATGGGAGCAGCAGGATAGATCGTATCTGTTATTTCTTTTAGCCCTAGTACGAAGATGGTAGAGATGCATCAATGTGGTTTGGTTCATTCTTTGCTGCATATCGAAGTACTAGTGAAGATTTTGTATTTGTTTCCTTTTGTTTTCTATGAAGATACTGCAGCCATTGCATATCAGTGAGGTCAAAAGAGACATGATCCAGATATCATGTTTTTCTGAGACGATGTTGAGGACATTGGGATTATTCAGTTGATGTCCAAACATACAATTAAAACCTCAAGCTACTTTTTATTATATTCTCATACGTGTAGGGAATATTTGTGTAAATTGGATTTCAAACGAAGGCGAAGCCTCATTTGCATTTTTCTTAACTTTCATAGGGTATTTAATCATAACAGGTGATGAGGTGATGAAGTAACCGGGCACTTTCTTCGCTAATGATGATAAGCTTGGTGGAGATATGATGCTCCCGGAAGTTGAGCTTGTGTTACATGGTACATAGCTACACTTCAACGTAAGGAGCAAGAGTTCTTGAACGAAGGCAAGCCCTTGATTTAAGTTCCAGCCATGATCAAGCATGAGCTAATCTATTTCCATTTTTGACAGTGGGAATCCCAGCAGACCACCGTCTGCTCTTTGAAAACGAACAAAGATGCATTCATAGACGGTGGTCCTCAAGGATTCAACAATAGCAAACGACTCAAATCTCTGACTATCAAACCCTGTGACATAAAAATTGCAATATCGGAGCAACACCGATTAAACACGAAGTTGCACCTCTTCTTGGAGGAGTGGCACCGCAGCAACTCGGCAAGGCCCGTCTTGCTCTGCGAATCCTCGTGGATACCGAGCTTGAGCTTCTTAGAGAATGCCTTGTGGAACTTCTTGTAGTCTTCCCTGCTCTCTGCAATCTCAAAGGAGCTCGATGCATTTCTTGATAAGATTTTTCCTAATGACCTGAGGATCTTGTTTTGCTGGAGCGTTTCTCTTCAAAAGTTGAGCGAAGGTCAGAGAAGGCGAGCGCCATAGGCAGAGATTGAGGATTTGAATTAACGAGAGGGAGAGAAAAAGCGCACGTTCGCTTGTCTTCCTCGGAAAGAAAGAAAGAGACGCAGAATGGAAGAGAGGGAAAGTGAAATAAATGTAGGAGGGAGAGAGCGTGCAGCAGAAGAGAGAGGAGAGAGAGAGCATTCAATTAATGAAGAAAGAGTAACTACTGAGAATTAAAAATAGTCTGATATTTAGGACCCACTTAGGCCTATTTAGTTAATATTACTAGAAACAACTAATTCTGTTCTTTTGTTCCCGGGAACAGAAATCCCCCATTTGATAAATTTTTTATTTGCGAGAATAGATTTGTTCTTGAGAATAGATTTGAAATAGAATCGAGAATTAAAAAAATTGCTTCTCACTCTTGGGAACAATTTTAAGAATCAATTTTGCAATCTTTTCTTTTTTTCCCTTCCCTTTCTTCTTCTTCCTCCTCCCACTACCATCCCCTATCATCGCCCCTAGGCCGCCAAGTGGCCCTGAGGTCCGGCGAGTTCGCCGAAGCCCCATTAGGCTAGGGTGAAGCTTGGAAAGCTCGCCTGACCACCGGCGGGGCTCGGCCTCGCAGATCTAGGCAAGGTCGAGCCTCACTGGTGGCCGGGCGAGGCCGAGCCTCACTAGTGGACGAGCAAGGCCGTGCCCAACCCGACGAGGCTCAACCTCGTAGATTTAGGCAAGGCTCGACCTTGCCCAAGCGGTGTGAGGTCAGCCTCGCCCTAACCTGACAAGGCCACGCCTAGCCCGGCGAGGCTTGCCCAAGCGACGCGAGCCTCACCTTGCCCAGTTCTAGGGAGACGAGGCTCAACCTCGCCCAAATCTGGGGAGGTTCAGCTCGGCCTCATCCAAATCTGCGAGGTTGCCAGATCTCATCCGACCACTAAGAGGAAGGAAAAATTAAAATAAAAAATCAAAAACTCTTACCAAACGCATTTTTAATTCGGAAATAAAAATTTTAAATATTTTATCAAATACCTTAAATACTTAGAAATTGTCCTAGGGAGCAGAATAAAAAAAAATATTTCTGATCAAAAATTGTTCCTGGAAGTAAAATCATTATCAAACGAGCCCTTAGACACCTATTGCGATCTCCCACCATTTTTTTTTTGTCGTGCTGGCACATGTTATGCATTCTCTCTCAACTTTCACTGTGCTAGAGGCTGTCACAGCCTAGCCACTGAACTCATGGAGCATTGTGAGGGTCTGATGACCTCTGGTGCGCTTAGGTGAGGGTCATCAGGCCTCGCGTTCGCGTATGGTCAGGCACACATTTGCCCCCCCGACCCTCACCCTACCTTGGTGACCGACCACTTTCTCTTTTGCCCATTCAGTTCTCCTGCTTTCTATTTGCGGATGCAGGGCCAAGATGCCGCAGAATCGGCATCGCAAAGTCCACTCTGTGCCAAGTCCATAATTCGATAGTGTCAATATGTAACAAATTCGCCCAGACATGAAACTCGGCTATGATTATACCTAGCCCTAAGAAATGCTGTTTACTCGTGGGACTAGAATTTGCATTATGATCAAAAGTAATATCTGCATTCTCTCATTTGGCTAGAGGAACCAAAAAGCCTTAGCAGCTGCAGTGACCCGTACGATTTTGGCTGCCGCCGGTCCACAACGGTCTCGTGCTCTCGGCACTCTGCACATATTAATCTGTTCCTTCAAGAATTATGAAAAACTAGTTTCCCTTCAGTAATCTGTAGCTATTATTTAGCGTTTGGCAATGCGAACAAGGACCCCTGTATTTTTTGCCACAAACAAGAGTACAGATGCCATTTTTTATAATGCCCCTTTTATAGTGAGATTAGAATCCCTCCATAAACAGGAGAACAACATGAATGATAGTTAACTTTCCTTCCATTTCATTCTCTCCTCCACCTCATCCCTACATGGTCTATTCTTTTCTCTAGTAACCAAGTAAATCAGTTCCCTTCTTTCCAAATCACCCCAATGAATCACACTGTTCAAGTATGCCATTCCATACACAACCAAAATGGAGTCTGTGATGAAAATCTATAACTCTTCCACCAGACAGAGAAAGAAACATTCAAGAAAGATAGCTTTAGGCTCAAAAGAAACTTCACTACCACTGTGTTCATAGATGTACGGTACAAAAGATTCTTGAAATGCTCCGTTATTATGCTTTTGGTGTGTCAGAGTAACAAAGTCACAGCAACTGATGGTACAGGCAGCTTCTCTTAGCTCAAACGTTCGATAAGAAAGAACCACGACTCTCCAAGAAAGTACACAACCTGTGTTTATATATCAGTTATTATCATCCCCAGCTTGGCTGTTTACATATAGGCTCTCCCTTCTATTAGCAAAACCGGAAGACTCCATAGGGGACCCTCTAAATATTAGCTCCGAAGATGTCCTGTAGTTTGGATCAACAGGAGGTCTAGAGTTGTGATCAGCCGAACTCGGTCTAAGTGAACTGGTCGCTCCAGAAGGATACTGTGAAGGAGAAACATATCTTCGTGACTGTCTCAGGCTACCACTTCGCAGATCCATTCGTTCGCTTCTAGAGGAAGACTCAACAAAAGACCGATCTCCAGAAGCAGCTCCTAATGGAGCACCAGTTGTGGCAGATGGAGAGCTAAAAGGATCATCAGGTCCCCAAGACGTGAGTGCCTCCTTTTTCTTGGCAAAGAAATGCCATGCTCCGAACAAAAAGAGTATGAAGAACAACACAGGACTTGTCCACAACATCGTATTGAACTCACCCTTGAAAATTGGAAGATTGGAGCGGTACATCCCAACAAAGCCACTGCCAAGTCCAAGAACAACCAGCTTTTCCCGATCGCAAGCCACCAAAGGGGGCGTTGTTTTCCTTGCATCATCTACATTTTTTATTGGATGATTCAAGAAAGAAGATCTTATCTCATCCAGATAAGCAGAAAAAAGAAGCCGAGGCACACCAACTCTAACATAATGGTGGGATGATACATTGTAGACAAAAACTTTCTCTCGATTAACAACAAGCAAGTAACCCTTAATTGTCTCTAAAGCAAGAGGCTCTTCTATCTCAAATTTCTTCTTGTATCTGACCCGGCATTTGAAGTTCACAACATCCCCCAACAGTGACACATGAACGAGATCACCCTCCGATGTATATCCATATGCTTTAGACCGCTCGGTGGCATCGAAAACATAGGACCTCGCTAGTGAATGATTCAATCCTTCACATTCAGATTCTCGGAGTTTCATGCTCCTCAAATCCAATGACCCAGCCCCTTTTTCAGTCAAAAACAGAAGCCTCTGCTTTAAAAACACAAGCGGCCTACTTGAAGGTATCACAGAACCATACGCTGTCCCATCTTCTTTGAGTACATTAATCCTTCCACTAATATCTGTTGATATAATATATCTCATTCTCCCAACATGATGTACTTCCAATATGGTAATCGCTGATCCCTCATCCTCAGAATTTCCATGCACAGCAAATTTAACCACCGTTTTCATAGAGAGCGTGCTCCATTCTTCACCATTTGATCCCTCCCATACCTTATGCACTGAGATCACACCATTCTGATGCCCCGTCACCATGACACTCTCATTCTTATAAACCGACATATACGACACCATGGCTGTAACTGGCGATTCCAACATCGTGTCGAACTCAACCAGAACATCCCCATTTCTCACGATCACATAGACCCTCCCCCTCTCATCCCCAACAGCGACATACTTGCTAAGCCCTTCATAATCCCGATAGGGCAAGACACTGATGCACGTAGCGTCGAGATCCAATTTCACCGCAGATGCAAACTGGAATTTCTCAGACCAAGAAGGACTGTACTTAGTAACAGAACCCCGCCTCGCTCTCTCCCGATCTCGACCATCGCTCCCGAAACCATCCCTTTCCTCAACTTCTCCACTAACTTCCTTATCACTACTACAGCCTCCTTTTTCAACACTATCCTTATTGGGTAGCTTCAGGCTCTCCGAAACATCACCACTCAGCGTCGAAGCCCGCGAGTCTAATCTAGAAACTACCTCGCTAAGATTCCTCACTAATTCCTCAAGCCTCTGCAACACAAGATGCTGTTCATGGCGCAAATCAACACCTTCGGCATCGACGACACGCTCGTCCTGAGCACCGACATGATCACCGTTCGCGGACACCCAAAACAACCCAGGTACACGAGAGAACACGAGAAGCAGGTAGAGCAAAAGGAACTTGCCGTTATCTCGATTACCCATTGCAGAAAGAACGAATCGGTGCCGACCCAAGTGCGGGGATTCAGTATTTCTTCATCGTCGCTGGACTCACTCGGCGGAAGCTGCTGCAGATCCTCGTGAATGAATCCGATGTGAGATCGAAACCGTCGGGATGCGATGCGAGCGGAGTTTGGCACGTCCACAGGGGAAGAATCAACGGCGTTTCTTCCTTCTTTTGGGGTGCGGAGATGGAAATTGAGCTGAGCTGAACTCCCTTTTGAGCTTTTATTGACTCGGGACTGAGCCCGAGTTAGGGCAAGGATTCGATTTTTCAGGCGAAAAGTGCTTTGGGAAACTGAACATATTTTCCAATTCAATTTGATTTTTTTTTTTTTAACCTTTTGGGGCCATTTTTAGAAGGGGGAAAAACCATCGGGTCAATGTCGGTGTTCCCACTTGGGCTTGATTTGGGTAAGCATCTCATGGTGACAAGATCCTTGTTCTTGTCAAGGTTGAGGCAACATGATAATTCAAGCATTTGGGAAATGGAAAATTTAAATAAATAAGAAAAGGAGAGAGCTATATGTAATGATCTCAGTAAGTTATCGTAGAGTTGTTTTTGAGAAATTCAAATTTGGCTTAGCCTTTTATCGAAATTGAATACATATGTGCTTGAACTCAAATAACCTGATCGACAGATTTTGTGATTTTTTTTTTTTGAGAAGTTCACCATAGATCAAACTTGCCACTAGTTGCTGGTGGTTGATCGAACTTAACTTTAGAAATGCTAGAGTAGAATCATATTAGACTACTTGCCTACCTAAATTAATAGGGTTGAAAATGCCACGACAATTTCCAGATTCTCATAAAAAATTATCTTATAAATTTTCATATATAATACGTGGAAGAGTTAAAAAAAAAAAAAAACTACTGCTGAGAATCTCTTCATAATTAGTGATACTATCGTGAATTTACAATTGTTCCGCAATATAATACACGACATTATGAACTAAAACAACTCGATTTGTGCATTTGGATTTTGGCATTAATGACAATTGTTTTTTTTACTACGCTTTTAAGTATGATCATTAATAACCTCAAGAGATTCACAATGTTTGATGCTGATAAATGCAAAAAGTCAACGTCCTAAACTTATTATACGAATTTTAATTTAATTTTAAATCTTTCAATTGATTCAATATATTCCTAAATCTTTATATAAAATTTTGTTGTAGTCCTTTTTGGATAATTGTAACTTGAAATTATTAATGTGCCGGTCCAATCATCGTCGACTTTCTTACATGCCACGGGCGGCTATGGATAAATTTACTCAAAACCATGCTATTTTGCTTAATTTCTAAACAAAAAAATCTATTTTTCTTTTGGTTACACTTCACTGCATTATAAGAATTTTTTTTAGCCTCCGGAGGCCTATCTATGATCCCAATGTATCCTCCAAACCCGACTACTGATGATATCGCTGGATTATAAGAATTTTTTTTAGAATTTTTTCAAACTTTTTGGTTGTCTCCGAATAATGTTTTCTTATGTGATTTAGGATAGAGAGATCTTTCACTTCTTTTGAGTAATCAAAAAGAAAAGAAAAGAAAAATTGCATTTGCCCCCTAAAAAAATTAAGAAAGTGGGTAGAACAACTTGTTCTAGATTAGACAATGTTTTCCTCTTTTATCTATTAACAAATTGATAGATTGGGTGCGATTTTTCTCGATCATAATATTTTTCATTCTTATCCATTTGCAAATTGATAGGTTGCATGCGATTCATCTCGATCACTTTTGTTGTGTACGAGATTTCATTGACAGTGTCTTGACATTTTTGTAATCCAAGTATTGACAAACCCAATTGCGAATATATGACAATTTGATCAAGATTATCGTAAATGAGCCACCTTGCTACCAAAACCATTGACAAATACGCAATTTATATCTAACTAGATAATTTGACTTTCACCTAACAACTCTCAAATTCTATGAACCTAATCAATTTCACATTTTTCGAAGACCCAAACAATCTGAAAGAAAGAAAAATCAACCATATTAATTATCAATTTAGTGATGGTGAAATTTAGGCTGAGTTTTTCAGCTCTTCCTTAATAGTCGATCAAGGATTTTACCGTAAACGTGCATCTATGGCCTGTGGAGGCCAGTGAGTGAGGCGGGGAAGTCGCCGGAAAGCCTGGTCTGAGGGCGGAAAAGAATAAGACGTTGGTAACCTAAAGTAAATAAAAGAAAATTTAAAATTAAAACAAATTCAGAAAATAAATAAAAAAATGGTGTCCTTTGAGAAAATCTGTCCACATCAAATTGTCGATAGTCACAAGCCACATAAACAACAATCTTTCATCTTAAACAATTGGAATTTTTCGCAAAGCTTAAGGACAACGTGAGAAAATATGCAGTAGGTCGGCCCTTGACGTTAGCGTGGTCCCGAACCACTCAAGAATTGACATGTGTGGAGCCGAAAATTTCCGCATAAAAAATATTTTTCTTTCACTCTCACAAGATTTGCACACATTGCCTATACACATTTGTTTCACTTTATCTCTCTTATATTCTGTCTCCTCATTCTTCAGACAATGGTGGTGATAAAGGAGAGGATGATGTTGTACTGCCGTTGAGGATGCGAAATGGTGCCTTGTAGAGGGCTATGCTTTTGTTGACTTGTTGAGTTTTTTTTTTTTTTGAAGATTTTTCTTTTTGCGTTCATTATGTTTTTGGTTTGGAGCACCAAAGATTTAATCACTAGTTTTCCCCAATCTTGCCTTGTATAATTTGAACAAGATTTCGTTTTTGCACCTATATTTCTAGGGCGAAAATGTTCTTCGTTTCATGTTTTGTTATATCTTCTGAGTTTTTATAAGCCAGATTCTTTGAAAAGTACCAAGAAAAAGTAAAATATACCAAAAAAATAGATATCATCACTTTTTCCGATGTCAATAAAAACTTATTATGTTAATGTAATTTCCTTATGAGTTGTTTGGATGGATTCCAAAGACACCCTACAGGTTTGGTAATAGGAAAATAAAATTATTTTTTTGAAGAAATTTTCTTCAGAAGAGCCGACCCCACAGGCTGACGTGGCTCCACGTGTGGAGAGGCTAGCGTACCCAATATGCTACCTTCGTGTAATAAGTTTGGAACTTAAATAATAATTTTTATTGACAAAATCAATGAAAATCAAAAGGGAAGGTGATGAATGTATATATTAATAATGCGATAATGACGTATGCTTCCTTTGTTCAAATCAGAGCGTTGCATGGGTGCTTTGGGGAATTTTATAAATGTGAAATTTAGTATATGATTCTAACAAATTCCTATAGAATTCTTGTAAATATGTAGATAATTTCGAGGGATTTGAATTTGATCTATATACAAAAAATTAGAATACAATAATATCAGGCTTGTATTTTGTTTGAATGGTATCAGAGCTTACCACGGGCTTTTTACTAAAATTCCTTCCGTATATTCTTTTTGATTTATTGCAGGTGGTTTAATATGTTCATTGAGGAATGTTCTCCTGATTTGAATATTTTCCATTAAATTGATACATATATATTAAAAACATTTTTATATAAAAATTGATGCGATTGAGAATCAATGGTCAATTTTGGGGGAAAATTTTCAAAAAATTTCTAAAGTTATCGTACAGTGATCAATGTAGTTTTAAACATTTTAATTATAAGTCTTTAGATGATTTACCAATTTAGTCATTTTTGCTAATCTTGATCGGAAATCACTACACTGGTCAACCATTAGTCGTCTTATGTGCTGTGACTAAATCTGACGTGGACAATTTTTACAATTTTTTAGATATTTTTCCTTTTTTACTTTCTTTTCTTTTTCTTTCTTATTTTTTTTTTTCCAAGCCACAATTAAAAAGGAAAAGAAAGGAAGAAAAAGAAGAAGAGCTAAGTACACTAGAAATTCTAAAACTTGTCATAAAAATATAATCGAGACCTAAAACATTCAAAAAATGCATTCAAATATTAAAATTTGTCACAAATTGCAAATTTCAAAATATACAGTCAACTCTTCTTGTCAAGCTGATGCAACTAAGTCCTCACATTAATTCCATCCAACTTGATAGACAGAAAATGCTAACAAGTTTAAGAATTCGACTGCAATATCTTAATAAGTTTTAAGATTTGATTACACTTTTTGAAAGTTTTAGGATTTAATTTCACCTTTGCAATAAGTGTTAGGATTTGGTTGCAAATTTTTATAATTTTAAAACTCAATTGCATTTTCGTGACAAATTTTAGGACTTTTAATATACTTATCCCAATAAAGAAAGGAAAGGAAAGGAAAATTTCAAAAAAAAAAATTACAAAAATTATTCAATTTAGTACTGATTGGCCGCCACATAGGACGACTAGGGGCCGACTAGCATCCACGCTAGTGATTTCCGAGCAAAATTGACCACAATAACTAAATTAGCAGATCATCAAAAAGTTTAGGACTTTTGCATAATTGAAAAGTTTAAAATTAAATTGATCACTGCATAATAAGTTTGAACTTTTTTTACAATTAACCTGTCAATTGGAGATAGCAAATCACTTGAACTATAATGATTTATATGTCACTGTCCTTAGTATGTGTTTCTTGCATTTTGTACGTTTATACATTGGACATAACCATGAGGAGTCGAATCCCATTGTGATTCATTATATGTTTATTCATTATGTAAATAGTAATAGGGTCAATCCCATCATACATCTATATGGATTAAGATACATATATTCCCCCTTCCTTCATAGGTGGGTTTCCTCATAATTCGTACTAATTTCTTCAAGTTATCTCTTCACTGAACTTCTATAAAGGCTAGGATCCTTTTCTTGTAAGCTAAATGTAGGTTTTAAGGCCAAAATTCATATAAGATGCGGGTCAATTCCAAAAAAAACCCCAAATTTTAAGTCCAGTCCCAAATATACTCCGAACTTTTTTTTGTCTCAAGAAAAATCCCAAACTTTATGTTCAATCCCAAATCTGCTCCAAACTTTTTTTTGTCTTAAAAAAACTCCAAACTTTAGGTTTAGTCCCAAATCTGCCCAAAACTTTATTTTTGTCTTAGGAAAAACCCCAAATTCTTAATTCATTCCCAAATATATCCTTTTTTTTTGTCAAAAAGAAAATCATCAAATTTTACTCTAATCCTAAATTTGCCCTCGTTAGCCTCTGTCCAAAAGTCGTATTAGTAATCCCTAATTTTTTATGTCCTAAAATGGTTTTATTTTGAAAATAATTTTTTATGACATCTTGCTTATATGTATTTATTATCTATGTGGAAATGTCATGTTAAATCGGGACTGGACCATGGGATATATTTGAAAACAGATCAAAAGTTGGTGATTTTTTTAGTACAAACGGAGGGTAAAACCCTAAATTAGTATACTCGTTAATTGCAACGTGTTATTGAATTTAACAATTTGACAATAAATTTAACGAAAACTAATAGATGGTAATTTGTTTTGGTGGTCAAAAAATTAATTTTAGGTAAATTTGTCATATGTGTACCAATTTGAAATTTTTCATGATATTGACTCTTTTTTTTTAGACAAAACAAAATTTGGGGTAGATTTGAGACTAAAATTAAAGTTTAGGGTTTTTTCTGAGACAAAATAAAAGTTCAGAGTAGATTTGGGAATAAACCTAAAGTTTGGGATTGAACCTAAAGTTTGAGATTTTTCTTGAGACAAAAAAAAGTACGGGATATATTTAAAATTGAACCTAAAGTTTAGTTTTTTTTTTTTTTTAATAGACCCTATCAAAGTTCTGACCCGAGCAACTTTTTTTTTTTTTTTTGATCAGTAAGACTTTCATTCATTACTAAGAGGAAGTTTCGTTACAAACTAATTGAAATTCATGGCATAAGATAGATACTAGGGGTTGCGGTGGGCGGGTTACGGTTGGGTGGGAGGGAACAGGCTAGGTGGGCCTTTGCTACCCGTCTGCGGCCCGGTTCGTAGCTCTTGGTTCATAGATTAAATGAACGTCTTGAAGATGGGCCGATAAGTGCTTGCGTCTTCAACTGTGGACCTTGCGGCCCATGGAGATTCCTCCAAGCCCGGCACATGCAAAGCACCGCTAGTTTACGATCGAAGCAATGGTGAGTTTGGAGTTCAAAGCAACTGATGTACTTGTTGTTCCTGTGCAGACAGACACGTTTCTTTTGTCCCTTACCCATTGGAGAGCCCTTCGAATGGTTAGGGTTTCCGCTAATGTCGCTGATGGAGCTCGGATCTTCTCTGCAATTCCGCCGATAAGAAGACCATGGGCGTTCCTGCATATTGCCGCCGCTGCTCCCTCCATATCCACGCTACTCCACGTAGCATCCAAATTGATTTTGAGGGCATCCGGATCTGGGGGTTTCCAGATCTCCGTTCGTGGGTCAGAGCATCCGGCACTGCTACTCTTCTTCGGTCTCCATTTGGTGAAGTTCAGGTGTTCCCGTTCTGCTTCGCTTATGGTTTCGGAGGGTCTTAGATTCTGCTGTCTGAAAATGCTTGCATTTCGTTGCTTCCAAATTGACCATAAAGTGCCTGCGAACAGAGCTTTGAACAGAGGAGATGCGTCGGAGGTAAGGGTCTCACTCACCGTTTTTTCCATCCTCGAGATCGATGTTGGGGAGGTGTTTACATTTAGTGTTTGGTCTGACCAAATCAGTTTTGTCCAGGGGCAAAGGAGAAAGAGGTGCTTAGACGTTTCGATTTCGACGTTGCAAATTGGACACCTCGGATCAGGTAAGAGATTCCGTCGATGTAGGTTTGCTTTTGTCGGGAGGGCGTCGTTGCATATTCCCCACATAAAGAATTTAATTTTTGGGAAAACCTGTAATTTCCATATCTCGGACCACAATCACTTGGGGGTTTGGTAGGAAATTGATGCTGCTTGTGCTGGAATATCTGTTTGTTTGGCTCGTAGCGCATTATAGCCGCTTTTGACGTGGTATGAGCTTGATGGGTCAGCGATCCATTGTAGTCTATCTGGTCCCGGTTGTAGGCTTAGGGGTATTGTAAGGATCTCTTGCACCGTATGGTCAGGAAAGAATTCAGCCAATAGGTAGGAGTCCCATTCCCCTGTTTCGTTGTTTATAAATGCTGATACTAGTGTAGGTTCGGCTCTATTTGATGGACCCCCTATCTTTCCTGATAATAACCATCGGTCCTCCCGTATTCCGATGCTATTACCATTGCCAACTTCCCACTTTGTTGCTGGCTCAATGAGGTCCCGTCCCGTGATAATACTTTGCCATCCCCATGATGGTCTAAGACCTTTGTGAGCAGTCCATAGGCTCTCTCCAGGGAAGTAAAGGCCTTTTAGCAGCCTGCTCCATAGTGCATTAGGCGACTGGCTGAGCCTCCAGGCTTGTTTTCCGAGCAAAGCTCTATTAAACTCGACCAAATCTCTGAAACCTAGGCCACCCTGGTCTTTTCTCAGCTTCAAGTGGTTCCAATTTTTCCAGTGAACCCCTTTTCGAGAAACATTTTGTTTCCACCAGAAGTTGGAGATTTTCTTTTCTATCGCACGACAAATAGATATAGGTATGCGAAAGAGAGACATGGCGTATTGTGGGAGTGCTTGGATAACTGTTTTAATTAGGATTTCTTTCCCCGCTTTCGAAATGAGCTGTTCCTTCCAACCCTCCAGCTTTCTATCCACTTTTGCTAGCACCCATGAGAACATCTGTTTTTTTGTTTGGCCCCAGTCAGACGGTATCCCCAAATATTTTCCTATTCTTTCCATAATAGGGACACGTAATTCAGCTGCAATATTTGTCTGTAATCCGGGGGGACAGCTTTTGCCAAAATAGATTCCTGACTTGTTCAGGTTTATGGCCTATCCTGATGCAAAACAATACTGATGCAGAGTATTCGCTAGATTATGTGCTTCTCTAGTGGTGCCCTCCAAAAAGAAAATTGCATCGTCTGCGAACATAAGGTGTGATAGTGTGGGACAATGGGAATTTAGTGTGATCCCCTTAATCTGGCCATCTTCCACAGCTTTGGACATTAGATCAGAGAGAGCGTTGGCCATAATGATGAAAAGATAGGGAGAAAGAGGATCCCCCTGTCTAATACCCCTTGATGGCTTGATGACATCAGTAGGTTCTCCATTCACATTTATTGTAAAGGAGGCTGTAGATATACAAAACCTGACTAGAGAAACCCACTTATCACAGAATCCCATAGTCAACATATAGTTGCATAGAAAATCCCATTCCACCCTATCATATGCTTTTTGCATGTCTAATTTTAAAACGGCCTGAAATTTCCTCTTCCTTTTCCTCACTCGTAGCTGGTGCAATACCTCCTGAACAATGAGTATGTTGTCTTGAATTTGGCGCCCCTCCACAAAGGCACTTTGTTCCGGTGAGATAATGCTAGGAAGCCAGGGTTTTAACCTATTCGCCATAACCTTTGCGATTATTTTGTAATTGAAATTGCATAGGCTGATAGGTCTATACTGAGTTAGGCTTTTAGGGTTTGTAACTTTGGGAATGAGGGTAATTTGGGTTGAATTCATTTCATGGGGGAAGGTACCTTGGGTGAAGAAGGTGACCACAGTATTAAAAATATCCTCCTGAATTACTGGCCAGCTGTTTTGGTAAAATAGCTCGTTTAATCCATTCGGGCCAGGTGCCTTTGTAGAACCCATTTGGAAGACTGCTGTCCGCACTTCTTCCATTGTTATTGGCCTTACTAGGTCTTCGTTCATACCATTTGTGACTACCCGGGGGCATAGCTCTAGCACAGGCTGGAAATTTCTAGGGCCAACTGAGGTGAATAGGTCCCTATAGAAGTCTGTAATGTGCTGTTTGAGTGCTGTTGGTTCCCTGCACCAGTGCTGGTCGGTAATCCTCAGCATGGAAATCTTGTTTCGTTGCCTTCTTTGGATAGTGGTCGCGTGGAAATATTTGGTATTCCTATCCCCCCATTGCATCCAGTTGATTCTAGACCGCATATGCCAGTACATTTCTTCCTGTCGCCATAGCTCATCAATTTGGTCGACAATTCTTTTGAATTCATCACCATCCGATAGCCTAGCCCCGCTATTTGTTAGAGAAGTAAGTTTTGCTTGGAGTTGATCTATTTGCTGGAAGGCGTTCTGAAAATTCTTTCTACTCCAAGACCTTAAGTTTCTAGTCACCCGCTTCGTCTTGCTGATGATGTCCTTGTGGTGCTGAGGGTCGCCCTCCCAAGCTTGTCGCACCACTTCCAACCATTGAGGCTTATCTAACCAGAAAGCTTCAAATCTGAAAGGTCTTTTCCTTTTGCTATTGTCATCGTATTGTATTGCTAGGATGATCGGACTGTGATCCGATCCGATAGCTGGAAGGGCGAAAGCCTCGGCGGAAGGGAAAGAAATCCTCCAATCCAGGTTGCAAAGAGCTCGGTCTAGTCACTTTTTAACTAGTTGCTCCCCGGTTCTCTTGTTCGACCACGTGTAGGTACATCCTTTGCTTTCGATGTCCATTAAGGCACATGAGTCCACAAAATCTCTAAACGTTGCCATTCGATTTCCGTCAGCCTCCCGAACCCCAATTTTCTCCCAGTGATATAGTATCTCGTTGAAGTCACCAATACATAACCATGGGAGGCTATTAGATAGAGCACCATTCCTCACGTTTTGCCATAGTTCTAGTCTGTCCTGCAGGTTTGTGGGCGCATGGAGGAAAGTAATTTTCATCAAAATATCACTCCTAGGCTCCTTGCAATGTATTTCTATGTACACACCTGAGCTGAGCACCACGTCTACTTGCACCTCTTCGTCCCATAGTAAGGCCAGGCCACCTGCTATACCCACCGGATCAATGATTTCTGAAAAACGCAGCTTGAGACGCTGCTGAAGTCTTTGTACAACCTCTCTTCTATTCTTGGTCTCCATGAGGAAGACCAAGTTAGGCCTTTCGCGAGCCATTAGGGCTCGCATATGCTGGACTGTTAAGGGGTTGCCCAGCCCTTGACAGTTCCAGCTCATTATCTTCATATCTCCCGCAGTGGCTTATTAGGGCTAGCCACCAAAGCCTGTGTGTGTCCACCTTCCCACAGTTGGATAGGTGTATCTAAGAGCTGGTCCTCAGAAATGGGTCCAAGGTTCCCTTTGATGCCGTATAGGGCGAACCTTTTTTGCTTCTTTGGAGCCTGGGTTTTCAGGATCGCTTTGCCCTTTTTTGAAATTGCTGTATATTTCGTTGCTCTGGAGAAGGCTGGGAGTAGTCTTGTGGTTGTTGTCCTCTTTTACCCCTATTTGGGGTACAAAAGCGGGCCCTTCATTGTTGCAGTTTTGCCTGTTGGCTGCTGGATTATAGAGGATAATAGCCTTCTCATTCCGCCCGGTATTTTCTGTTTGCAGGGCTTCAGCATTGGGGGAGATAGGAGTTTCAGCCACCATTTCGTCATTAGCTCCCATTTGATCAATATCCCCGAAAAAAGTTTTCCAGCATGGGCTTAACTCCTTGACTTCAGCTTTAAGCCACGACCCATATCTTCCCGGTTGATCCTTTGGTAGGCCTGACTCCTCATAAGGGAATTTTGTACAATCGTTTGCATAGTGGCCAATGCATCCGCATGAGTAACAATAATGTGGTAGGCGCTCGTACTTGAAATCGATCCACCACTTCCTTCCGCCTACAGCTATAATAGTTCCCGTTTTAAGAGGTTGCAGTAAGTTCAGTTTAACTTTGGCTCTACTGACTTTGCTCATGTTATTGCTTCTTGCTTCTGTTTTTACATCTTCAACAACCCCCAGCTTTCCGGCTATTTGTCTTATGGCACTATCTGAAATTGCAGCACGAGGCAGCCCTATAAGGTGGACCCAGAAGGCATACTGAGTAAAATCGTAGCGATGTTCTGGAATTGTTGGGTCACCTTCTTGCAGCACTAGGAGGTTGCTGGCGAAGGACCAAGGGCCTGATTCTAAAACACGGTTCTTTTCTTCTACCGATTTGAAAGTGAATAAATAGAATCCCTGTTCAATGATCTCGCATTGGGTTGTTTCTGTCTTCCATACTCTCTTCATAGTATTCCAGAATGCTTGGAAATTTACATTTGGTCTAGAAAACAGTTTGCCATAGAGTATTGCTTGATTTACCTGGGGATCGTGCTCTGGAATAGTTTTGCTGAGGTCGGTGAGGTCAACTTCTGACCACATATAGCCCATTTTGTTGCACAGGGCCATAAGGCGAAGGTGGTCTTCTTGCTCCTTGTCCATGGTATGAAGTCTTCGGGAAATAGTTGCTTGGGCTTGTGGAATGAAGGGGGCTCTAGCCGAGGTTCAGTGATTTGCGGGGCGGGGAAGGTTTGGTGGGGTTAGGGCAGGGAGAAACTTAGGGTGTGGGAGTTAGTCGGGGGTAGAGAGTTGATTTCTGTCATGGTTCGCAGCTGGGGTGCAGGTCAGGAGGTTAAGAGCTGGTGGTTTTCTGATAGTGGTGGGTGATGCGTGGGAGAAGATGGCCTAGCTGAAGGCGATTCCATTACTGTTGTGGGGTGGGTGGATCAAGCTGTGGGCAGGACATTTACAGACAGCCATGGGACTTGACTATCCAGGCTGAGAAAAGGGAAATTAGGGTTAGGGTTTCAGTGGTTTACCTATTCACCATGGGAATAGAGGGGACTCACCCAGATGGTGAGAGAACTTTTTCAATCATTTCTTTGACCCGAGCAACTTCGGGAGCTGTATTTCAGCTTTTCTGGTCTTGGTTTGCTAAGGACACTTTTTAGGTGCTTTTCAAGTGTCTTTACGTGCTCTTGAACTCTTAATAATTATTTAATTTTTAGGTGCTTGCAAGGAACAAACGTTTTCCGGCATTGCTCCAAAAAGTGCAGCTGACAAGCTCCATTTTCTCCTCTGTTCTTTTGTTGTTTCTTCTCTCCTTTCTTGTCTTAAAGAGCCCCTTGAGGTGTCCTTTTAAAGGCTTCAGGGTGAGCTTTGATTTGGATAGTTAGGAGGGGTCGAGTGCTAGTTGCAGATCTTTTCAATCTTTTACTTCCATAGAAAGTTGTCTCAATCACACCAAGGGTCCAGAACTGCTTTTGTCCTTAAGTTCGCTATTTTATGCACGACTTAACTGTTGTCCTCCTATTTTAGTCTCAATTAATTAGGGCTCCTTGTGTACAGTCATCTTAGCTCGATTACCTATTTTATGGCTTGGCTATAGTAGTTTTTTAAGTTATACATCCACTAAACTGCCATGCCACAGATTTTCATCAGCTCTAATACCTCTTTAGTGGAAAACCACTTCATTAAGACTCAAATTGGACTATACTTTTGCTCTTAATGAACTCAGTAGATGAAAGAGCTATATGAAAACTCCTCATGGCTATTGGGTAGGAGCTATAAAAACTAATAAGAGATGTCCCAAAAGACGCTGATAAACGCATGCACCCATGTAAGCTCATTTAACCTGGTACAAAAGAGCCAAAAATGCAGAAACTATGACGTTTCGTCAAATTTGCCAATAGTAAACATCATTTTTCTTTGCAGTGGGTCAGTTCTCTCATTCTTAACATGCTGCTACTTAGGCAGCACGGGCAGGGAAAGAAAGAGCATCAATACCAATTCTTGACACTGACAACTTCTACATCAGTATTCTGCTGCTTTTTGACTTATTTCCTGATCTGAATGCTGCAAACATAGATTCAGTTTGGCCAACAATAGTTTCCCGAGCACACTGATTAGAATGCATGGAAGAGTGCCTCAGAATGTCATATAATGTTGTGTTTGAGCTTATCTCATCAGCAGTTTCTGTTGTTTGGGTACTGCTCTTTGACTGTGAGCTGCTAAACTTGGCCACTGAAGTTCTCGTTGGTCGACTTTCCTTTTGAATCTGCATTGGCATTAGTGATCAGAAGTTTCTTATTACTACCATTATGTCACAGAAGTATATCAAGTGATTACTATTCTATCTCAAAGTCCACTTAGCTACAATTAGGATTGTCAAAGTATTTTAGTCCTTAGAAGTACTAATCAGTAATCTTTAACAAAACTGCCAAATCTTACCATGTCTGAGGAGTCCTCTGATGCTGATATGGTGCTCTTGCTATTGCTCTCATCCCGTCCAAATATAAATGTCCGAACTGTGCTTGTCTTATGATTCTTTGATGATACCAGGGGATTTGAACCTCGACCTAGAAAAGATGGCTGCTGCATTTCCCAACATAAGAAGATAAGAAAACTTGAAGGAAGCTATGGATTTCTACTAAGTTTGATGGGTTATTATCAAGAACCTTGAATCAAGTTCAATATATCAGAAAGGATGATAAGCAAAAGCAAAATGTTAAGCTTATATGATCAAGCAGCAGCTTTGAAAAGATGATGATAGTAAAACATATGATGCCTTAGAAGAGACATTCCATGCCTTCTGAAATATAATCACCCCTTATCATCCATGCAATTTTCCTGAAGTGCAAAACAACTAGCTAGATATTCGTGTCTTTATCAAACTATAGGATATACATGTGTATGCAGATCATGTTACAAGCGGTGTTAATGAAAGTTCCAATAAACACAACAGAGATTCCATGACCAACTAAGGGGGTTATGGTACATTTTGTAATGTAAGAGTCCACCATCCAGATATTCACCAAGTGACCAGGTTATCAAAGTCTGCACAACAAGAACATGCTACCACAAAACCACCATTTAAAATGTGTCAAGTGATTACACAAAATCCAAATGGGAGATAATTTTACCTTTAAAATGCTAATTGTTTTGCCTCGTGCAAGTGATGCATCAGATCGGGCTGTAGAAGAATAAATTATTAGAAATGGTCTCCATGGCCTGAACTTTTCATGCAAACACACTTATATACCAATTACAAGATAATGCAGATCATACATGATGTTTTTGGTTTCTTCCTATTGTCAGGGGTCATATTGAGCTTCTTTATGCGATGAAATACTTCTCTGGAGCTTTCATCCTCTGCTGGAGACATGAGAGGAACATGTGCTTCCTGTCCAATATGGTAAAGTTCAGACCGATTTCAGACCTTATAAGTTCCCAAATGACAAGATCACAGGATGAAGGCTAAAAGTAATACTTACGAGGACAGACTACTTATTTTTTTTGGGGGGACCTTTTTTTTGGGGGGTTTGTTGCTTAAACACAAGGAAAGACTGAATTGATGTGTCTTATAATGTGAAACTGAATATATGAATGCATCGCTTTAACTGCAAGGACTCACATTTTTTCTGAATAGGGACTGTTTGACTAGCCGTGTCTCAAATTCTTCATCATCAGAAGACAAATAAATATCATCTTTATCAGTAAATACTTCTGGCATCATCTGCTTTGCTTTACGCAAGTTCATTCGTGCAGTATTTGCTGAAGCTAAATCTTCCGTGTCATCATACCCAAACTCCTCATCTTCTTCACCTTCTACATCTTTCTCATCTTCTTCCAGACCAAGCACCGATGTGTCTCTCTGTTTCAGACCACAATTTAGTCTTTGCATCAGATTTTCTGTCCCAGCAGCGTCCTGCTGCTCAAGCCACTCCTGGTGAAGTTGATTGCGCCTTTCATTATCTAAAGGTTTTTCTTTATAGTCAACTGCTATCATTTCATTAAGTTCATCAGCGTCTTCAATGTCCTCTTCTTCATTGTCTTGGAAATGGAGTAGATCATTATCACTGTCATCTTCTTCCTCAGCTTCCTCATCAATAAAATCTTTGACAGGATCTCCTTTTGGAGATAAAGACAAATCAACTGATTGGTGCATATGAGGATCAACATTTTCCTTCTCATTATCCTCTTCATCAGACCTTAAAGGAGATGAATGAAATCATTAAGATGTTCCAAATATATATGAGAATGAATGACCAGAATCACTTGTTCCAAACCAAATTAAAAATAACTACACAGCAATCATTACCTAGATCATCATGGTAGCTGCCTGTGGCATAAGAAGGGATATGTCTTCTACTTGTATGCAATGTGGTTCATAACATAACAATGGCTTAATCAGTTCACATCTATAGACCATGGTACACTTTTAAGCATCCATTCAGAACCTGGTGAAATGTGGGAATGAAATAGCTTCTAGAGTAGAATTTGTCCTAGAGCAAATCGATTGTAATTTTGATAATGCAATAAAAAAAACATTTAAGTTTGCACGTTATTTATGATTCTGAAGTTTGAATATGGTCAAACATTGATCAACAAATGTCAAGGAATAAAATAGCACTGATAATTTTGTTGATACTTGATAATTGGTCAGTATCCAAATAGCAGTTTGCAAGGCAATATAGCCATGCCTACAATATTTTTCTCAACTCTACTCATTGCCTTATGTTAGTATTATGCTTTCATGTTCTACTTATGCCGGAGTGGATGAAGAGTTTATTTTTTAGAGTACAAATTCCGTACAGTTATCAGTTATTTTAA
The DNA here is from genome assembly GCA_014182845.1 of Corymbia calophylla. NCBI lineage: Eukaryota > Viridiplantae > Streptophyta > Magnoliopsida > Myrtales > Myrtaceae > Corymbia > Corymbia calophylla. The sequence continues at coordinate 15,947,482 of CM024698.1, read as the reverse complement.
GTAAATGAACCCAGGAACAAATTTTAGTCTCCAAATAGAGGTAGTATCAATTCTGCGATGTATTTAAGCTGACTCTAACTAATAAAGGGAAAGTAGAAGCAACAAAAAGCAGCATGAAGATTCTTATAAGTCAAAGCATGGGATTGAGGCAATCATTAAATTGGAGAACATAAGACTTACATGTCATCCTGAGGAGCAGAATCAAACTTCAAATTCATTGCAAGTAAAGATGGTGCAAAAACTTCTTCCACAGGACTTTTGGGAGTCTCATCAGGTAAATCATCTTTCTTTTCACTGCTTTGTGAATCTGAGAATAATTCCTGCACCAGATATAAAAAATCAGCAATCACTTTATAGATATTCCAACAGAAGTAGCAGCAATTTATCAATCATATAATAATTAGTGCTTCTGGAGGAAACCTGCGTATCATTTATGGGTGCTCGAAATGTGTGGTTGGATTCCTCGTCCAAAGCCTGGAGTTCAAAAGGATGATAATTATAGCGCAATGCCAGATCACCAGAAACACACAAGGAAAATAGCCAACTTCAAAACCTTCATTCTTGATCAGAAAATGAATTAGTATTAGCAATATATTGGTATCTCTCCCACATTAGAACAGAAGGACAATAGCACTGCTTGGGGTTATTAGTACTGATTCAAGAATGAAGTTGTTCATAAAAAGTTGCCTTTTGGAAAATTAGCAGGGCTGTTTCACATCCGATTGCCACAGAAAATAGATTTATCTGAAAGTGCTATGCTGCTTATTCTGCTACCAATCAAAAGCATCGAGAAACTTTGGAAGCACAAAAAACTGACCCTTTGCGGAGGAGTTTCTTTAGAATCTGATTCATTTGAAGTATCATCTGATTGGCCACAGGTTGGGGCACTTACATCTCTCCCTTTCTCACCAGAACCTGCAAAGTTTTCTTCCACTCCTACGGCTTTATCAATCTCTTTCTGATTATGAGAAATTTCCAACTCAAACTCCAGATCCTCCCCCAAAAACTCTTCATAACTTCGTGCAGCGGACAAGTTCTTCAGCATGACAGATCTGAATGGATAAAAAGAATCGTTCATATCAGTTGAGCACCGTGTAGAACTGTGGAAACAATGGCAATATTTACACCAACAAAATAACATGAACCCAAAGGACAAAATGATATACTCACTTCTTGGAAAGCTCAAGCTTCCTTTGCCGGATCTTCTCCAGAATCGAAGAGATTGGCTTTTGAACAAGTGGCACAGGTTTAAATGTCGCATCTTGACTCTCTATGGAATATAATTAGGACGGCAAAGTCACGCAACGATACTTAATTGCAGCATTTATCAGAAATTTCATTTCTTAGAAAAATCCGGACTAGAAACGCACCTCGCAGCAGTCTCTGAGAGTCTGCACGAAGCTGCTTGAGATAGTCTCTTCTTTCCTGTTCAATTAGGGAAGGGAAAAGAAACAACTTCAGCACCCCGAAATCAATCATCAAAAAGGGATACCATTATGCTCCATTGAAAAGGAAGCGAGTAACCACACCTTCTCTGCTCTTCTTTTGTTGGAAGCATGAGCTTGGTGCTTCTCATCCTCTTCGACACAATTCTCACTTCCCTTCGTTTTCCTCTTCTTCCCCTTCTTCGTATCCTCTTGACCTCCATCGGACACCTCCATGCCGTTCTGCCTCTTCTCAGGCCAATCGCTTCTCGGATCCCCCTTTCCCTCTCCAATTACATCTCCGTCCCCATCGCCTCCCTGCGCATCGAGTCGTTCCTCAGCAGACTCAAACTCCAAGACTCTTTTCGCTCGGGATCCATCAGTTCCAGAGCCAAGCTCTTCGCCATCACCATCAAGACGCGCAGACTCCGAACCAACAAGTTGACTCTCGCCGCAGAGATCGTCGGGCGCAGGCAGCTCCAGCTCCGACGACGACTCATCCCTCGGTTCCTCGAGACGCAGGCCACCTGAGTCCTCGGAGCTCTGCGATTCAGGACAAAGTGAACGCACGAGGGACGACGGTGGGTTAGGGCTTTCGCTGCCATGGAGCGGGGAGGGACGGTGGTCGGCGGCGACTTGGGCGGATTTCTTGAGGCGCTTCAGCTTCCGTAAGTGGACCGGAGGGGAAGTTGGATCTACGGGAGATAGCAGCTCGAAGTCGTCGTCGCTCTCCATCTTCCTCCGATGACGATTGAGAGAGAGAGAGAGAGAGAGAGAGAGAGGGGAGATTGGCTGATGACAGTGGAGAAGGGAGGCAAAGTGAAATGGCGTATATTATTTGCGAAGGCGGCAACGAAATTCCTTTCGGCAGTTTTTTTGAAAGTTTGAAGAGAAGGCGCTCAGCATATTTGCGGGACCGATGATTTCGATAGCGCGAAAATTTCCGGGTCTCTCTTTAACGGCCTGGCCCGGCCCGGCCCGGCCCGTCTCGGCCCATTCATGCACCGGCTGGAGGCGGGCTTTTTCGAGACGAGTGAAATCGATCGGATGATGAAGAATGGGGCTAAATGCAATGTGTGAAATGTAAAACACAATTTTAAATGAGAGAGATTGCTTGCTAGATGCTGAGTTTCTGCTATGACATAGTTTACTTTTGTGAGACACCGCTAGGTCCATTCATTTATGACTGTTACAAAATGTTTAATTAGGTTTATGGGGTCTTTTTTTTTTTTTTTTTTGCTCAAATTGATTTTGCAACACCTGGAATTTTGCAAATAGAGGGGTACCAACCAATAGTGTTTCAGTCCCTAAAATCTTCCCAAATCTTAGGTTTAGATAATCTACGGGTGTGAATGTAATTGTAAACTTAAATAATTATATTAAAGTCGCCACCAATCAATTCAAGTAAATCTTGGTCAATTGAACCCTCAAGGTTAGGATTGTGATCGGAGAGTTAACTACCTGAGTGCGCCTACAAAACAATTGATCAAACAAAAGTCAAAGATTTTAGGTCCAAGGATTTGGTTACACGTGGGATAGGTTAGGATCCCACGATAACCTTTTGGTATTGCAACCTTATCATTTGTCAATTCACATGTTCATTTAGCATCCCCTCATGCTTTTCTTGATGTAACAAGGCTCCCTTCCATGCCTTAATGAAACGTGGAAAAGTCATACAGTAACATTCTTCTCCACTTAATATTTGCGATGCCCTCATTGTAGGCCATCCTATCACTTTCTTTCATTTCTTTCGTACCCCTAACCATCGTTGCCTCTACTTAGGTCTTACATGAATGGTCGATACTTGCCCAACCAGAACGCATTGTCCATTGTCGCCCCCTCCTTATAATGCACCATCACGATGATGTCTCCATGTCTCCATTGGTGTTACGTGAATGGCCTACACCTGCCCAATAGGAATACATCTTCTGTCCCTTCACTCAATCAAAACTTTCCATGCTCAAAAGCAACCTTCTTCTCAATCAAACGTAGTAACAAGTGGCATCTGACACATACAATTTAGGAATCTTGCTCTGATACCAAATGTCATTATTCAATACGGTAGCCCAGAGTTGAAGTATCATGGGTGTCATATCAATCACGAATGACACGCCAGCTGATTCAAGCATGCAAAGCCCCATTAGAAGAGTCAACTAAGACTCCTAACCTTCAACCACTCCTAGGAAAAGAAGAGAGGATTTCTAATCCTCGAGCCATAATGCTAATGACCGGTCGCTCACCCTATTGAGAGAGGTATTTTGAAGTCCATGACCTTGATGTCAAACCGTGAAGAGAGAGAGACGGTTAGTTAGGATTATAGTTAGATTTAGAAGGTGAGTTAGGATTAGAGTTAAATTTAGTTTATTTTTTTGCCAATATCCATATATGCAATAAACAATAAAGACATCTGCTGACAGTCACGTAGGAGTCAACATCATCTACTCGAATGATTTGATGCCACGTGTATTAGCATTACATGGCACACTTCCTCAAACCATAAGACAAAACATGAAATTCTGATCTTGAACCATTACCATGATCACAGGCTGCTTCAGATGCTGGACAAGCTCTATTGCACTGTGAAGAGCTAGCTTGATCAAAAAGATATCATACAATCACTCGGACTAGGTGAAAGTAGTTCTTTTGCCAAACAATTTTAAGTCACAAGAATGGTGCACTACGTTACTCCGATGATTAATGACTAACGAATCCATAATCTTGCACTTTTGTTTAGCTTTCCCAGATAAAAATCGATTCTCCTGGGAAACCAGGACAACATAGATGCACAACTGCAAAGGGAGATGCAATGTTTCATCCCCATGAACGTAAACTCCCACTTGAAAATCCTACCAAGTGGTACTAATCACTTTGGAAATTGGAGACTTTGCCCAAACTTAGCTCTCTTATAAATGAAAAGTATCAAGAAGTGAGATGCTGAGAAGTATCGGTACCACAGTCAACTAGGGCAGCCAATGCTTATCCAGGTAAAATAAATTTCAACCAGAAAATGAAACTAGGACTCCCCTCGAAGGAATACGCATTGATCACATGTCGAAGTTCCACGTACTTTCAGCAGTTAATTTTGGCACCTTTGATTCTTCATTCAGATTGAGAGAAGCAGATATCTGCAGAAGAAAAAAGACCTCAGTCAGAATATGCGACAATTGCAGATGAAATGAGATTTTTGAAGTAGCAGCAACATGACAAGCAAGCTGCTCGTGCAATATCACCAGTTACCAGTCAACCTAGCACTTACGCTCTAGAATACCCCGATTTAAGGTTTAAACATAAAAAAGAAGAAGAAAAGACAGCTTTTTATTTATCCCTTCTCAAAGTACAGATCTAACTGTGGCAGCATAGAATTGTATTTGCTCATACACGTTCTCATCTCATCACATCCCTTCATAAAGCTGGACCCTTGGACCTTCCAAACTCAAAGTTACTCGCGTCAAATACTCTTATAATGAATCATTCATTGACCCAAAAGGCATTTCTTATATCATAAAACATACCCATCAACCACAATTGCTCCAGTAAATCATTAATCATGTTGAAGTGGATAATGACCACATGGAGTCAAACAGTTCAAAAGTATTGCCATAATCAAGGATTGCTTCACTCTTCAGAGGCCAATGGCCCATAAGTGGATGGCCATGAAAGCATATTTAGTGAAAAATCCATCTGAACTAAGTTCCAAAGTGATTTCTTGATCCAGAGCAGTACAAAATAAATAGATTCCAAACAAGCTAAACAATTATCAGTTGGATCCCACGACAATTTAGGCAATATGCATGAGTAAAGTAAAGGAGTAGTTTTACCTCTTAAAAATAATACAACACATACTATTTACATTGCTGACATTGAGATACACTGAAGTGATGATATTAAAACTCAGGGAATCAGCAGACTTGTCTTTAATTATGTGCTGATGGCAAATCAATCTTAGTTGAAAAGGAACCAAAAGATGTTTATCATGCATGCTGCAACCTCGATGGGTTTGGAAATGTCTACTGATGGCGAATACAACAATGACCAGATTATGAACAAAGCATATTACCTATGACAATCTTCAGAACATTTTCATATTATCCTATAGGCTATTACTAAGAGGACATGCACGATATCTTGGTATTATTTCGTAAGGGATATGCAACTTTAAATACTTTCGAGGCCAAGATAAAGGGTCTTCATATTTTAGGTTCCTATCAAATGAGGAGAGCAAATCTCTTTCGTATCACATCTCAGAATTAGACATACCAAACACCAACAAATAAACCCATACCTTGAAACACCCGCTCAACTTCGAATTCCTCGACCAGTCCAGCCCCAGTGCCTTGCTTGACGTCTGGTAGGTCGCCTTGAGGACATCATCCCCATATACCTTCCTCGACACCACAAAATCCCACGAATTCTTCGACAAATCATAGGAAGGCTCAAATGTAGTCAACCCTTTATGGACATAAGTGTACTTCAACTTGCAATTCCCTGGACCAAGCGAGTAATTTGCCGATAACTTATTAGCCGGATCGATCGAGAATGCCCCATCGAGATTTGTCCGGTTATCGCCCTGGTTGTGGATGTATGTCAACTTCAACTGCTTGTCGGCAATTCGGACTGAGTTCATGAACTGGAACCTAAAGTCCTACACGACAGAATGCAATAACAAGGTTATAAACAACCAACACCCAGTAATCAGCTTATGACGACTGAACTTCAAGCTTGAATTTCACAAAGCCTAAGCCTAAATACCCCATAGAATAATTTCCCTCAATCAGTCTCTCCGCATCGAAACGGTGAACCCAGCCACCCCTTTGTCACCAACACCAATAGTCAACCAAAAGTCAGAAAATTTGGAGATTCGCGAGCAAGAAGAAGAGAATGAAGCCCGACCTTCTTGGGGACGTTGTAGTCGACGATGAAGAACCCTGGCTTCTCGACGCCGAGGACCAAGCCGTTCAGGCTGGGGCCCTTGACGACGGTGGCGTCAGTGATGGAGGCTCGGAGCTTGAGGTCGCCGGCGCCGACGCCGATGGTGGCGGCGGCGCCGTTCTTGTCCAGGTCGTACTTCCCCTTCAGAGACGCCTTCATTTTTGCCCTTTCTTTTTGGGTGGTTGAATTCGTATTTTTCAGGGAGGGGGCGAAGTGTCGTTGCGGGAGGAGGAAACGAAAAGAGGGATAAGGAGGAAGAGGAGTTGCGGAGCGAGCGAGAGAGACAGCGAGGGTTCAACTTCAAAATGGTCGGTCGGGCGTGGTTGGTGAGCGTCGGATCTGTAATTTCGTGCGACTTTCTGATTCGGTGGTGCCGAGGAATCATTCCGTTTCTCCCAAAAAAAGAAAAAAAAAAAAAAAAATTAGTTCAGGAATCAAAATATTTTGTATTTTGCTTCAGATCGTTGTAAGGAATTTATCTCCATTACGTTCGTAAATGAGATTCAAACATCCATAGATATTTCTAGTCATATCTTTTCATATATCATCAAATAAATAAAGACTAACTATTTTTTAATATTTTTTTTATGAAAAGCATTTTCTATTTCATGAAATTTTTCGAAAATATATATATGCATCAATTTAAATAACTAATATATAATTTATCTATGAGAAAAAAAAATTGAAAAATAGTTACAAGGGTGTCAAAACCAAACTGAAATGTAAATTGAATCAAGAAATTTTAAGTCCTTTCAATTTGGGCTTTATTTTGGTTCGGGTTACAAGGAAAATAAGTTGTTTTTTCGCAGATTTGGTTCGGTTCATGTTACAAGTCAAATTTGGTTTTTTTTTTATTTATTACGAATCACAATGAAGAAGAGCATTCTTTTGATCGCATTAAAATGCGTCCATTGACAAGCAAATGCATTCACTACAAATGCTACGACGAAGCAATCCAAGCTTTTTCCCAAGTTCCATAGCTCCAATACACGGCTATGTCGCACGATCTCCCTTCAACGGGACCTCCCACTCTCCTTCACCGCCACTTTCGCCTCTAAACCCTCTCTACCAATGGCTTCATAGCTATGTTCCTGCTCTCCTGCGGCTGCTTAGGACCTATTTGGTAACCTCAAATAGTGAAAATTTTTATTCTTTTGTTCCTAAAAGTAGATTTGGAATATAAATTCATTTGTTAAAATTTTATTCCCGAGAACAAATTTATTCCTGGAAATAGATTTGGAATGGAATCAAGCAATAAAAAAAAAAAAATTCTTGTTCCCGAGAAGCATTTCAAAAATCAAATTTTTTTCTCTTTCTTTTTTTTTTCTCTTCTCTTTCTCTTTCCTTTCATTTTCTTCTTCCTCCCTCAGCCTACTACCGCCCCATTGCTGCCCACCGGCCACCGTCGCCGGCACCGGCGGTGGCTGGCGAGTGGCTGGGCGAGGTCTGGCGTGCTCACCTGGCCACCGGTGAGCCTCGCCCAGCCCGGCGAGTGTCGACCTTGCCTAGGCAACGTGAGGTCGGCCTTGGGCCTCGCCCAGCCACCAACGAGGCTTGGCCTCACCCAGATCTGTGAGGCCGAGCTCATTGGACCTTGCCCAGCCGGTCGCCGGCCATCCGCCGGCGGCGGCGACCGGCCAAAATGGAGGAAGGGAAAAATAAAAAAGAAAAAGAAAAAAGACACAAAAAAGAAAATTGTATTTAAATCATTAAAAAATTAAAAGAAAATATTTTGACTAGAAATTATAAGGTTTTACCAAACACATTTCTATCCCGAGAATAAAAATTTTGGACGATTACCAAAAACTTCAAATCTTTCGAAATTATTCCCGGTAATAAATAAAAAAAAATCATTTTCGAAGAAAATTATTCCTAAAACGAAACGTTATCATGTTTATTATCAGCATTACACTCTTTGTCGCTCGCGTGGACGCGACAGCGCGAGCCAAGTGATGTTGCTACAAGTGGAGGGTGGAAACGGGCAGAGTGTTGGGGTTTCGTCGAATGGAGGAAGGCGGTGGAGTGCGAGCAGAAGTCGATCGAGTTCCAGAAGATTGCGGAGAAATGCGATGACGACGGGTGTGGTGATGGTGCGGAGTCGTTGGCGGAGCTCAACGGTGAGATGGTTATTGTAGGTGAAGCGGTGGGATCTCTGTCTGCGGTGGTGGGTGGTCAGGTGGAGGAGCGTGGAGGACGAAGGCCTACTACTCGCACGATTCTCAATTCAATTCTTGATTCAAGTCAAAGTATACGCACGTCCCTAACGGTTCTGTTCAAATTTTTAGAAAACCCAACTTGCACCGATTCAAACCAAATCGTTGAAACTCCTAACGATACACGATTTCAAACTTATATTCTTGAAAGTTTAAATGTTAACTTTGGTTATAGTAATAAAAATTCAAGTTTCAATTTCTTAAATAACATGTTTTACTGTTAAGTGAAGAATGCAGGTGGAAGGTTAAAATTCTGACACTCTCAATTTGAGAAAATTGTCTAAATTTTTTTATATTTGTATCATGACAACCAATTCAGTCAAATTTTTTTAATTTAATATATTTAATCATAAGATTTTGATGAATTGTTAATGTAATTATTTCAGTTAATTTTAACTGAATATCATTGATGCAGTGGTTCAGTCAGTGTTAGCCATCCTACACTATACAATCATTGCTGACGTGGTCGATTTTGCAAGTTTTAAAATTTTCTGAGTTTTATCTTTTTTTCTCTTTTCTCTTTTGCCTAGAAATAAGACAAAAAGAAAAAGAAAGAATTTTTTTTATAAAAAAACTTTAAAAATTTACAAAAATTGTTCAAGTTAATATTAGCTGTACCATATAAGATGACTAACATCCACTTAAGTGATTGCTAGCCAAATTGGCAAATCATCAAAAGATGTAATACTAAATTGGTCAAATTAAAAAGTTTAAGACCGAGTTAATCATTGTACAACAAATTTTGAACTTTTAACAAATATCCACTTTCAATCTTCTACTGCTTGTTGTTCATGTTAATACTCATATGTCACCGGTTATTTTATATTAAAGTGGTTCACTCTATAACATGTCTTGCATGGGCAAGATTAACTTACACGTGAGGTTAGGGTCAAGTCCTAGTAACTTGAGCTTTTGGAAATTAAGGTTTGTCTAATGTTTATTAAGAAAATGTTCAATCTCAAATTAGAGAAAGCCCTGGTTGCAATTTATGATTAGCGGTTTTTTCTTGAAACACCCTGTAACCATGCCTATGTGGATCACAAGTTATGAACTTTAACCAAATTAATCACAATTAAATGTGCTTGACTCGCCAATTAAAGATATGGTTGAAGGGTACTTTTCTAACTAGAATAGGAGAAATCATGGCCCTTTATGGTTGATTAAGCAAAAACAATTGCTCGGTTGACCGACACAACATTGCAACCAATATCTATTGTAATGTTAGGAATTTTTATGAGTGAAGATAATTAAAAGAAAGTAAGCGAAATTGCATTTTCACTAAGGAAAAGAATTGCACGAGCAATTTTAAAAGTCGATAATTTTGCATGCCTATCTTTAAATGTTAGTCCCCAATTTTATGTTTGATTTTGGTCCGGGCAATCTTCATTTGTGTCGATTAATAGATGAAAACTTCTGCATTTAACCAGGCTAAGAGGCAACATAGCCACATAACCAAGTAACAATATCAATATCCTCCAAATTTAGGTGCTGCACAACAAAAGCGATCCATTTTCAATACAAACGATTAAGTCGAATTATACAACTATCATATTGTCAACATAAAATGTCCGAAGGTAAACCAAAAATATCCTTGCAATCTAAGTAACGTGCAGGAACCCACATTAGATACCATAATGATTCATTGAAATCTCAATTTCAGACTTTTTTGCACTATTTAAGCAATTGTAACTAGAATTTGTTATACTGTATTTAAATTATTTTTTTTATAAATTGTGGGTCAAAACGAAAAAATAGTAAAGTCAAATTGACATTTACTTAGCAACTTATAAAGCTAAATATAGTTTTTTGGGAAATCAATTTTCCCTGCACTTAAATAAGGGGAGAAAAGTACTAAAAAATTTATTAACTTTTCAATTATGCAAATTTAGTTTTAAAATTTTTCACAATTTGTCAATTAAGTCCTTTCGGCCAACATTGGCTGGATATTGTTGACATGAATGTTGACTGTCTTATATGGCACCGGAGACCCTAATGTGAACAACTTTTACAATTTAAGAAAAACTTGAATTTTTTTTATTGTTTCTTTCTTTCGCTTTTTTTCCTTTTCATTTTGGCTAGCAAGCCCCATTGCGACCTTTCCAGCCACGAGTGAGCGCATGAAGGCCCTTGCCCAAGGATCTAAGCCTAATTATGACTAGAACAAAAGTAATTTTATTTTTGGTCGATTTCAAACCTAAAATCGAAAAATTTGGACAATAATGTTATTGATCAATTTTCGTAAAACTTTCAATGCTAAAATCAAATTAAAGCTAAAATGAGATGAATTTTTCATTTTCATTTTTTTAATCAAAGGTTTGACCAAAAGCGAAATCCTAGTTGACTTTTACCTAAAAGTTTGATTTTGTGGTCAAATCTTTAAATTTTTCCAAAATTTTCACTGCTAAAGTGAAATTAAACTTGAAAGGAATTTTTTTGTATAAAAAGCCAAAATTTAACTTAGGGTTGATTTTTAGTCAAAAGATTGACCAAAAAGTCAACCGTTTGATTTTTCGGATTTTTGTGTGAAATGAATAGAAAATTGTCTACTAAAACTAAGTTAACAAACATAATTGAAACATTGACACTTTTTTATTTGAAAAATGAGTTTCGTCGCAATTAGAAACCCCAATTTTGATTCTTTTATCTTTATTGACGCGTTGACTAAAAATCATATGTCAACATCGTATACTAGCTGAAATCATCTTCGAAAATTGATGATATGTTCTGAAATTTTCTGCATAACTATTGTTGGCTTTGGTTTTTACACAATGTTATCATTTTTTATGATTTTTTGCTAATTTTTGTGTTCAGATCTAGACTTCGACGTCTTAATGAAAGTTGCTCGCAATTGTCTTGGCTATGACATTTTTTTTTTTATAGATTTGTCAAAGCAATTTTAACAGGTGAAATCCTCAATAAATAGTCATTAAATTGTTCTGCCTTGATCTTACCCGATGTTAGCATTTTTGCCAATTTTGTGTGGACTTTTGTGTTGCGATTAAATAGTTAGTATCTCATAAAAATTGCTCAAAATTGCCTTGGTCATAACATAATTTTTTTTTAGATTTTTTTTTGGAGTATATTTAATCATGAAAATCCCTAAGAAATCGTTCTTAAGCTGACCTTCCCTACTTGAGTCTGACTCATGTTTGCCTTGAATTAAGTGTATAAATGTGGTTTTTTTGACTTTGGTGTCTTCATGAAAGTCGAAGTTGAGTTCATTACCTTTCAAATGATATATGGTATGCCTTAATCAGACTTCATTTGATATATTAATCGCATGTCCATAATTGAATCAAGAACTGGTTTTGTGTAATCATGTATGCACATGTTGTGTTTGTCATTTTTATGCTGATTTGTGTGGTTAGAATTGGACTCGAGGCCCTTCGTGACTTAGGAACCTCACATTTGGTTCTAATTACACACAAATTTTTAGAATTTAGCATCTTATTTTGAGATAGAAATTCATTCATCCACATGACAAGTCCTATTGTAATTTTTAACTAATTTGCCTCTTCATAGACAATTCTTGGCATAAGTACAGCGGGAGTGCCAAAACTTGGCACGAAGGAACACTTAAGTGTCAAAACTTATAAACGGTACACTTAAGTGTCACTTTTCAAAAAAAATGGATCACTTAAGTCTAAGTCGCGAACCCCGTCGGAAATCCTATGTGGCAATTTTTTATTAATTTTTTTGCCTATGTGGCTCGCCGGAAATTGAAACGACGAAAAATCAGCACAAAATGACGTCATTTTTGCGCCGACGTGGATTTTAAAAATTATTAATTAAATAATATTAAATACTTTTAAAAAATAAATTATTATAAAATTGATTAATTAAAAGAAAAAAAAAAGAAGGGGGAGGGGAAATCGGTGAGGGCTATGCAGCCGCCGCCGCAGCCGGCCGGGTCGGCGCCACCGGCCGGGCCGGCGACCCCGGCCGACCCTCGCCCACCGTTGCCGCCCTTCCCGACGAGGGTGGGGCGGCGATGGTGGGCGACCCTCGTCAATCCCCTTCTTTTTTTTTTTTTTAATAAAATTGATTTTAATTTTTTAAAATCTGACGTAGACAATTTTTTTTTTATTAAAATTGCCATGTGGAATTTTTTATTTTGAAAAAAAATGCTCCGTTAGCAAATGAAGTCGCCGGAAAATGAACACATGGCAATTTGGCGGATTTTCTCGCCATTGGCACTTAAGTTATCTCTTTTGCTCCGATTTTGGCACTTAAGTGTACCGTTTGTAACTTTTGACACTTAAGTGTCCCTCCGCGCCAAGTTTTGCACTCCCTGTCCGTCTCGACAATTCTTTGTTTGAGCTCCTTAAGAGCTAAATCATTGTATGATGTCTTCTAGACATATTTAGGGAATATTCCAAACTTTAAAATGGTGTATTGCATGTCTCATTTGAACCTTGATTGTTATGTGAAACTCGCTTGTGAAATCACACATTAATTTTGGAATTTAATAAACTTTATTATGAATAGGGTTAATTTATCTAATGATATTCATGAATTTGTGTGATTTTGTGCATTGATTTAGGGGTAAATGTCTTCATCAAATTTGTTTACCGCATTTAGCCTTACATCATACTTAAACGTTGCAAATTTCATGCATCATACAAATAGCTTGACTAGTTCCCCTTCATACGTAATAATTTGCCATGTTTGTTGCTAAATTGCGCACTTTTACAAGTGCCATTATTTGAGCGTGTAAATGACCTTAATCTAATTTGATCTCCTAGGAAATCTTAGAACACATTTTAGGTTTTCCAAGGACATCAAGTTTGCACCATTTACATGTAATTAAACCATTTTCTATTTTTGCAAAGTTTGCTCTGAAACTTGCCAATTGATAAAAATTCAGAGGGCTGTTTTGTTTTTATTAAACCAGACCTGTTGTTATTTTTGTGTGAATTTTTCCTTAAGGATTTGAGGTCAAGTCCTTAATGGAGTTTGATTGTCATTCATATGCCTACGTCGTGGTGAATTTTCAAAATTTTTGGATGTCGTTAACCATAACAAATTAACATAAATGTGCCTTACATCATTTCTAATGTGTTGTTATGTGTTCGTGAATTTTTATAAATTCATGTGTGACTTGTCTCAAGATGCTTTCTTCACAGTAGTTGTTCCTCATTATGTGCTTGACATGCCATAAATTTTTCAGGACCGATTATCAATGGTTGCTTTGGCTTACCCTATTTTTCTTTTTATGATATGTCTCTATTATAACATTTTTAGGAAAATATGCATGATGAATCGATTTTTGGCGTCTTCACGAGTTTTGGCCAAATCTGGTGGCGACAGTGGTTATTGCGCTTCGACGACAATGATGGTGGTTGGGATTCACCGGCGACAGTGGTGAGGGCCTCATCGCTGATTGAGAGAGAGAGGAGAGAGAAGGGCGAGATCGACACTTACCAATAGAGAGGGGAAAAAAAGAAATGTCGTTTTGATTTGGATAATGTGTAATAGGTAGGGTTATTATCTAACCCTACCCAACCCCACGGCCAAGTTACTCCAATTGTGTCTTATGTAGGGTGAAAAACTGATGAACTTGGCTCAAGGTTATGAAATATTGACTTGTTTGATATGTGGAGTGGCAACTTGCAAGGTGACTAGATGTTGCAGCTTGTTAGAGACACGTTGATGAGTTGCGATACTCCCTCCTTCGCGAGTCGATGATGGTCATCCGATGCGCAAAGGGCTCGAATGTTTCACGAGCTTGAGCGATGTCGACCTTCGCATAAGAATGTCACGACGAGGTGTCATCGAGACATCATGTGTTGATGTCAAGTTCATTGATCTTGCTGCGTCACGAGGCAATGTAGTGATGTGTCGTCATAGTGGTGTTTTCGTGTAGTGTCCTCGGGTACAGCTTGATGCGTCAAAATCTGGATGTCACACAAATTATCCTGCCTCGCTGGATCCTTGAGAAGATTGAGGACACACTCCATTTGTTGCTGAAAATTTTGGAAAGCATGATCTTGTCTTTTGTTGTGTGCTTGCTCCAAAGTTTAACCTCTTGGAACTAGATCATCCAATTTTATTTTTTTTGACAAAAATAAGAAGTGAGATAAGAATGAGGTAATGGAATGAATCACTCAAAACTGAGTTCAATCTTGGGCTATGATACCAACTTGATGTGTGTGTGGGCAAGTGATTCCGTAACGGGGGATTTCGGACTGAGTGTATCAGAATGATGTGTACGGGATGGTCTATTGAAGGTTAAAGAAAATAGAATAGAAGATAGATTATAATCATCACCTATAAAGGCCGCGCCACCAACCGAGGAGGAAAAACGGAATCAACGAAGTTCACCACTAATGCTTAAAGGACGAACCACTTACCAAGGATAAAGGAGTTCGGGATAGGAGAAGCTCACCACTAGGGCTTTAAGAAAAACCCACTAGATAAAAGGCTTTTTAGCTCACCACCGAGGAGTAATCCACGCTCTAAGGATACGCTCTAAGGATAAAGAGATTGATTAATCCACTCATGCCACCTCCAAGGATAAAGGAGTAATCTGGAATAATCCACGCTCTAAGGATAAAGAGACTGATAAAGGAGTAATCCACTCTGGAGTAATCCACGCTCTAAGGATACGTAAGGATAAAGAGACTGATAAGGAGTAATCCACTCTCCAAAAACGCTCTAAGGATATGCTCTAAGGATAAAGAGACTAATAAAAGAGTAATCCACCCTCCAAAACGTACTCACTCTCACAAAGGAAATCTCACAAATTTTCATTCATCAAATTGTTTGTGTTACAATTGGTAGGCTTTCTTTATTTATAGGAGAAATAATAACCTAGACTCTTCCCAAAAATATAGCTAGCATATCAGGAAAGTAAATATCTAGAAACTAACAAAATAATCACCAAATCTTATATATCTAATCATATCTCATAATATCTCAGCAAATCTCGAAAAATAATACCTCATAATATCTCACTATATCTAATCATATCTTATCTTATCTCACAGTATTTTAGCAAATGTTGAAAAGCAATAATTCTATCTAGAAATACGAGAGGACCTATTTCAAATAAACAGTTTTATTCGGAAACTACAGTTTTGATTCATTGAAGTACGTTATATCCAAAGTTTATCTTTGCTTAGGTTAATATCGATAGTGTCGATACCAAATTTGTCGATGGAGGTAAGTCGGATGCTTCCACATCAGTTGAAGAGGGACCGGCCATATGTGGGGATACCACTTTTTTGTATATCCGCCCTTGTAAATAGAGGAGTTAAGACTAACCTCAACCCTAACCTCTTTTCTTGTTAATCGAAAAGGCCCAAGTAATGCCGGATGTGTAATTTTCAAGTTTCTAAGATGTAGTATGTACATATAAGTGTGGTTTGCTTATGTGTGTTTTCCGTTGTTTATTTGTTGCTTGTGGTTGGAGATGTTGAGCTTCTGCATGTGCTTAATTAAGAGATAAAAATGACGAGTCGACGACGTATCTTGGAATTGTCATCAAATAACCCTTGACGGTTGTTGCGTACTTGCGGCTCGGGAAGCACGGGCTTGACAACATATTTTCTTTATTTCTAATTAGAAACCCTCAAAATAGTCTTCTGATTATGATTAGTGGGTTGTACATATGTATATTACCCATATTCATTTTTTACTAAAAATTCTTGTGTGATGTATGAATTTATTGTTGAGCCCAAACTATTTTGGTTGTTCCAAAATTACCTTTAATAATAAAATTCAGCCATTTTATTTAAGACTTTGTGTTGCTAAAACGTTTGAAACATTTGACCCAAAAAAAGTAGTCAGAAAGCTCACATGAAATCGCTTGAAGCTGCAAAGGCGGGGCAATTTGCCCATTCCTCTCTGCCCCTTGGTAGGAGTGTCCAAAAATCTGACTCGACCCGATTCAGACACGATCTGAACACGAAACAAATATGATACATGTTTTGAATTTTAATAATGTTCGGATCACAATTATAAAATAAGTAAACAGCTATCTTTTGGGTCGAGTTAGGCTCAGAACATTGTTCGGCCCATAAACAAATAAACAAACTTCACTCAAACCCTTCTCTCGAACGCAGAGGGGCAGAGAGAAAGGGATCCGAGGGAGAGGGCGAAGAGAAAGGGACCGAGGGTTGGAAAAAGAGAGGGCAAGTGAGAGCGAGGGCGGAGAGCGAGAGAGAAGCCCCGCGGCCACCGTGCCTCGAACGTGGCCGACAAACCGCCAACACGTTTTCTCCACCTTCGCCAAAGCTCTTGGATCCGAGAGAGAAAAAACCAATAGAAGAGAGAACGGGGGGAAGAATAGTAGAGAGACCGAGAGTTGAAAGGTAGAGAACCAGAGATTGAGAGAGCTCGAGAAGGTGGTCGACCGTTGGCGGAGGCCCGTCCTTCAACCGTTGTCCATGGCAGCCCTTTTGCTGAATTAGGTTGGTCTGTCCGAACAATAGTTGTCCCATTTTTAGGGAAACGTTGGGTCGGAGCTTGCGATTAACCAATTCACGTGAGCTCCGGCCCCACCCACCCTTCATTAATGTTTTTGCGCGCTATAGTGTGAAAGAGAACCGAAAGAGCATTTTACATTGAGACACAAAACCGACTCATTCATGCTCTTATATCCACAAAATCACGTCTGCTTTGCCTGTGTTTATCGTGTCTCCATGCATTTTCGTGGAACACTTGTATATTGTCAAGTCGGTGAGGGTGGCTCTTCACATTTGGAAGTAGATTTAGTGGCCACCAAAATGGGTGGCTGGCGATGGTCGACGCTGGTCAAAACGGACGACTGGTGGATGGTGATAGCTCGGTGGCGGAAGGGGCGATGGTTGATTCGGTTGACGTGGTCATCTGGTGTGGGTTTGATTCGATTGACGTGGTCATCTGGTGTGGGTTTGATTCGGTTGACGTGGTCATCTGATGTGGGTTCAGTAAAAGGTTATTTGCAGGTCTGTAGGAGCTTTGGGGAGGAGGTGAACGTGAAGAAGAAGACCAGAAGAAAAAAAAAAGATTAAAAGAAAATAGGAAAAAGAGAAACACAAAAAAAAAACAAAAACAAAAAAGACCAAAAAATAAAAATAGGGCAAGGAGATGGGCTTTGCCTTGGGCCCGTGTGTGTTGGGCTGAGTTTTTTTTGTTGTTGTTGCTGATTTTAATTAAATTAATCATCATAAAAAAATGAGCTTACAAAACCTTAAATTTTTTCGCAGCATTTTTCTTGAAAATGTTAAGATGCTAAGATTAGAACATAGTGAAGTCTTAGCCAGCTAATACGTTGTATTAATGCTAATGACTAGACTATATTTTGAACGAATAGATGGATCATTCTTCTATTATATTTTTAACTTTCTGCTGTACTATTTACTTGGTGAATGGACCTTTTTTTTTTCCACTTGATTGTTTATGCTTATTATGTACGCTGGACTTTCATGTTTTATTGTGCTTTAGATGTTGAATGATGGAGAATGCTATAAGTTTTTGATTTGATGGCATGCGTATAATTGGATTTGACCTGCTGGCCTGAAACCTGACCCAACCCGTTTTCCTTCTTTGTGTTTCACGCCTTTCGGGTCGGGTTGAGTCGGGCTAGAGCACGCAAGCCTTTTTGTTCGGGTCGGGTAACATCAAGACTCGACTCGACCCGACCCGACCCGACCCGACCCATTGACACCCTACCCCTTGGTGCGGGGAACCGGATGGTTTCAAGTGGGTATCCGATTGGAGAACACCTATCATATCGCATATTTTTGTGGGAGAATTCGATAATCTAAGTGTGATGAATGCATATACTCGTGTGAGGTGTAGAGCCGAGGTGACTTGAGTTTGTACGTGGAGAGTTGAGCTCCCTGATTAACCAACCTTTTGGTAATATTGCAATTTAATTAGTGAATTTCGGGAAATTCCAAGCAAATTCGAGAAATGAAGTAGGCAATGACCCAATCACTATGAATTACCTTTCCCTACTCACTTCATATTTGGGCATATTTTTATATTTGCTCACTTGATTTATGTTTTAGATAACTTTGGGCCTTGTGGAATCTTTTATTTCGATCGGTAGCCATCTCAACTTTTAACCTAAAGAAAATTGTGAATAAAAAGGATTTCCAGTTGATATAATAAAAACGAAAATGAAATGGAAAGCGATGGGAACCATGTGCTCAGAATAATATACCAAGACATATTCCCACAACGGTATTGTTAAAAATGCAAGACGTGGACTCTCGTCAAATTTGACGGACTCGATCGCACGGTCGATAATGGCCGGGTTCTAATCGTACGGTCACAGTGTAAAGCTCATTTACTACTCGCGAATCCGACGCGTCTTTTGATAGGTCCACGTACATGGCCCACACCTAAAAGACGGTTGTCGGGACCCGACACGTCATCCTTTTTTTGGGTAAATAGTTGAAAATAAAAAAGGGAACAAATAGTGAGGAGAAAAATAGAAAACAGAGAGCTCGATCACCTCCTTCTTCTGCAGAGAGAGAGAGAGAGAGAGAGAGATGGCGTCGGACTTGTCGAGCTCTGAAAGTAAGTTCTGGCTGTTCGTGCTGGTGATAATAGGGCTGGTGTGCTTTGCGGGGCTCATGGCGGGTCTCACCCTCGGCCTCATGTCTCTGGGCCTCGTCGACCTCGAAGTACTCATGAAGTCCGGTCGCCCTAAGGACCGTATCTACGCCTGTGAGTCTGTTTGTCTGTCTGTCTCTGTCTCTCGATCCGATCGCTGGATCGGGTCGTCCTCTTTGTAGCTTGTGTTATATGAGCGTTTTGGCTTGAGAATTAGCGATGCGCTCCCGGCATATGCTGGAGTTTCCAGTTCGCAGTGTCTAATTCGTGTTCGTTTTGATGTAATCCGTCGGCTCGGGAGATGATCTCTCTTCCCACTGCCGAATAGCTAGCTGATTAGATGATACGGCGGGTTGCAGAGAAGGGATTCGACGCGATTGCCCTTTTATATATCTATATAATTAGGGTGATTGTATTGGTTTAACTTGCTGAATTTCAATTGTTGAGGTTAACTTCTTGTTTATCTTGTTGTCATATAAACGAATTTTTCTTGCTTTTTTCTGTCATCAGCGAAGATTTTCCCGGTGGTGAAGAATCAACATCTTCTACTGTGTACACTTCTGGTTGGCAATTCTATGGCTATGGAGGTACTGAACGTGGTTCTTCTTCTTTTGCCAGTAGTGGGAGAAAAGGAAAGTGTGAATTTGAGGGCTGTTTCTGTGGGGGTAATTGCTTGCAGGGATAAATATTTTCTCTTTGTGATGTAGGCTCTTCCTATCTTCTTGGATAAATTGGTGCCTCCTTGGGCTGCTGTTGTCATATCCGTGACTCTGATCCTTATGTTTGGAGAGGTATGCAACTGTGAGATCTTTGATTTGACTCAAAGAGTCACGTGGCCTCTATAGTCTTTGAGTTGAATCAGTTTCTGAACTGCAGATATTGCCGCAAGCGGTCTGTACTCGCTATGGATTGAAAGTTGGCGCATTTATGGCACCGTTTGTTCGTGTTCTTGTTATGCTGTTCTTCCCCATAACTTATCCAATTAGTAAGGTATAATTGAGATAGAGCAAGAACTGAATGCAGGCGTTTGTAAACATGCACTTTTGGGTTCAGTTGTCAAATTAGGCAACTGAGATTGTAATTATTTGATGTTATTATCATTCAACATTGCTTCGGAGTTGTTTCTTCATCATACATGGGTTACAGGTCTTAGATTGGATGTTGGGCAAGGGCCATGCTGTCCTTTTAAGGAGAGCAGAGCTGAAGACCTTTGTTGATTTCCATGGCAATGAGGTACTAAATGGGCATATTCCAGATGACTTGACTTCTCTATTTCTAGAGCTATTTATCTACTCATTCAGTTTGAAAAATGTATTGTGCATTGCACTTTTGCTAGTTAATCTTTTTGTGATAGACATGATTGTCTGACTTGTGAAACAGTTTCATGCTTTTCTGATTACATTAGACATGTATCTTCTTGTCCATGCTCAGGCTGGAAAGGGTGGGGACTTAACCCACGATGAGACGACAATCATCGCCGGAGCACTAGAATTGACGGAAAAAAAAGCAAAAGATGCAATGACTCCTATTTCGAAGGCATTTTCTCTTGATCTGGATTCAACTCTTAATTTGTGGGTTTCTTGTTTATTCTTTTAATCTTGTTCAATAAGCATTATTTATATTCTAACTACCCTTTGTTCATTCAATACAGGGATGTGTTGAATGCAATCATAACCATGGGGCACAGTAGAGTGCCAGTTTATTCCGGTGATCCAGCAAATATAATTGGCCTTATTTTGGTAAAATTTCTTCACAGGAAGTATGTTCTGGATTTTTTTCACTGCCATTGAGTACAGTTTTGTGTTTTATTAATGTGAGAAGTTGAAAGGATATTGAGGATGCGAAGAGCAAAGAACTATATGTGGATATTTGTATCTTGTTGTGTTTAACATAAAATTCTCTGTAATCAAGAAGAGTGCATATGTAGTTTTTATTCTTTTTAAGGTGATGTCTTAATGATCATGTTGTTTAGGGCTTGAGAACGCTTTCATAAGAGCTAGATGGGTTACTGCCTTGCTGGCTTGCAAGCATGTGTTTTTACTGTTCTTTCAATGTTATGGACATTGCTGGAGGTGCATTATTGTGTAGTTTTGCTTATACATTACAGTTATGTATTTTCTTCGGAAGTGATATGAGCCTTCTGCAAATGTAAGATCACTTACTCTGACGTAGGAGTCCTGGGTTCAATTTGCTGAAATGTCTCTTATCAATGCCTTCCTATACAAATGCAATTATGAGTCTTGTGTTTATGCCCTTAGTTTATTGTTTGTGAAGGTGATTCAAGTTGAGCTAGTTTTGTTCATATTAGAATTGAAAGACTTCTTTGTTGCATCCTTGTTATGTGTTTGTAGATGGTATAATAATGATACTCTGGCTGTGGTATTCAACAGGAGCATCATGGCATTTCTTCATCATTCTAATTGTTAGTCAATTAGGAAAGAAACTCAGGTTATTAAATCGAGCTTGAATTTGGTCAAATCTTGCTGCTACAACATAAGAAATGACATCCTGACCATTGTGGACAAAGCATATTGTGTTTGCAATTGCTGACATGTTTTTGAACTTTGTGCACCATATCTGAGTTGCTCTTTAATTCTGTGAAATAGCTTTTCATCGGCAAAGCTCTGTGTAGTGCTTTTGTCAATCTAATTTGCATTGTTAAGGAATGGTTTTCTCCTGGAAGACCTATAGCACACCTTTCCTCCTTTCCATGTTGACTTTGATCCTTTTTCCCCATGGGATTGTAACACAGAAAATTTGCAGGTTAAAAATCTCTTAGCTGTGGATCCTGATGACTCAGTTCCTCTGAGAAAAATGATGATCAGGAAAATTCCTCGGTACAAAAATGCATTTCCTTTGTTTATTTTCTGTTTGACCATGAGTAAGACATATTAATATTATGGTGATGATGGCTTCAAAAATATGGGTTAGTGATAACCATGCTTGTATTAGAATTTACATGGACATAAGTGGCTGTTTTGTGTTCTGTCATGCACACAGGGTTTCAGAGGACATGCCGCTATATGATATTCTGAATGAATTTCAGAAGGGTCATAGTCACATTGCTGTTGTGTTTAAGGATGTAACTGGGAAAAAGGAGTTGGCAAAGGAAAGTAAGGAGGGTGAAAATCTTGAGTTCAGGAATGGGTTTAAGAAGAAAAATGAAAAACCTGAGGCATCATCAAGAAGAGGTGAGGATATTCCAAGCTTCTAGAGCTTTCATAATGCAAACGTTTCAGTTCCCTTTTCTGGAGCTCAATCTTTATTTTTGCATACTGCGTGGCTGTGTTGTAGCATAGAGCCCATCATGAAGCGTACACCCGATTGTTTATTTGTCACAGTCATCTCTATTCATATATTCAGTTCCTGTTTCCTGAATTCTTTTGATGGGATAGCTGGTGCTTGTCTAGTTTGACATCCTGAGGAGGAATATATTCCATAGGATTTCAGGAACATGATATAATTGCTCTGCTTTGGTTATGACTAGATAAGAACAAAGGCACCCCTGCTGGCACTGCAAATAAGCCAGGGGTTAAGCTTGGGTTTGATGATACTGGAAGAGCAACTCCAAATACTGGGGAAAGTCGGGCACCTAAAAAGAGTCCACCTGCCACTCCTGCTTTTAAGAAACGACATAGGGGTTGTTCTTTCTGTATTTTGGACATTGAGAATGCCCCTATTCCGGAGTTTCCCCCAAATGAAGTGGTTGTTGGTGTTATTAGTATGGAAGATGTCATCGAAGAGCTTCTTCAGGTACAGTCCAATTTGATTAGGCATAAAAAAAGGCATGGCACTACTAGAGAAAGCTATATCGAGGAGTATAGTGAAACAGCAGGGTTTATAATAAGCAGCTTCAGTTATGTCAGAATTTTTGTTTGGTATTTCAACTTTTAATGCCATTGATGACCTTGTGTGTCTTTTACTTATTTCAGGAGGAGATACTGGATGAGACTGATGAATATGTCAATATCCACAATAAGTAAGTTTAATCTCTTATCTGCATATCAGACTAATTTCTGGTGTATCCCTGCATGTCTTTTCACGGAGATTGCTCTTTGTCTTGCTTAAGCAGGGCAAACAGCAGTTCTTTGCTACAAAATGAGAAAACTTTTCAATATCTTGGGCTTAATAATTTTGTAGACCTCCGTTGGTCTGTCAACGAAATGATATATGGATAAATACTGGGTGTTGCAGGATTAAAGTAAATATGCATGCTATTCCAGAAAAGGCTCCGAATTCAAGTTCATTGAATGCTTTTTCTTTGGAGTCTTCTACGACAAGCACGCCTTCTGCGATCTCTCCTCGCTTGGCAGTTGCAGGATCTACGCCAACTTTCTCAGTATCGACTGGTAATTCCTTAACTGGTTCACCGACTACGAGGTAGTGTTAGCGAGTCTCCTCAAACTATAGTTAAACGTATATGTTGGTACAACGGCAGCGAGAAGTGAGACGGTTGGAAAGCGCTAATAATGTATCTAAATTAGTATCGAGGGGACGGTACGAGAATGGTCACTAATATGGTGGCATGGTTGTAGAGAATATATTCAGTGGTCGCAACGTGTCACATTAAGAGCTGATGTGGCAAGCATGTCTTCTTTTTATCACATGACTATGACGTGGAATAAAAAAAAAACGATGTGTAATTTCTCTGTAAAAAATTGACTCTTGAAGAAACTTAACAAGGAGAGATGAGATTTCTAGTGTTTTATGGATGGAGTGGACGACGGTTCGTCCATGGTGAACCTCTAAATCTGGATGGTGGCTCGCCACAAATCTGAAGATGCGCATGGGTAGCCATGGACAGCAACTCTCAACTATAAATTGCGTACACCGACTGTCTATAAATTGCGTAGAGTTCGTAGAGGACCAGTTGCTCATAGCCAGATATGTGAACAAGTCGTGTTGCTCGTGGCCATGGCTCCAGATTTGGAGCTCGTCCGCCTATTGCTCTAGACGTGTTATTTCAAAAACTATGCTTGCGGCCATGCTCAAGGTGTGGCTCAGATTTTAAGGGTTTGTTTGTTAACATTCTCGGGAATAACTGATTCTGTTCTTTTATTTCCGAGAACAAATTTGGAACATAAATTCGTTCGGTAAATTTTTTGTTTTTGGGAACAAATTTGTTTCGGGGAATAGATTTGGAGTAGAATCAAGAATAAAAAAAAGTTGTTTCTCACTTTAGGGAATAATTTTGAGAATTAATTTTTTTTCTCTCTTTTCTTTTTTTCCCTTCCCTTTCTTCTTCTTCTTCCTCTTCCTCCTCCCACCCCATCATCGCCCTTGGGCCATCGCCGGCGAGCGGTCGGGCGAGGTCGAGCCTCACCGGTGGCCGGGTGAGGCTCGCCCAGCCCGGTGGGGTCGAGCCTCCCCGGTGGCCGGGTGAGGCCCGCCCAGCCCGGCGGGGTCGAGCCTCCCCGGTGGCCGAGTGAGGCTTGAGCTCGCTTAGGCAGTGCAAGGCCGGGCCTCGCCCTGGCTTGGTAAGGGTGAGCCTTGTGCCAGCTGGCGAGGCTGAACCTTGTCGGTGGTTGGGCTCGCCTCGCCTGCAACCACTGGTGAGGCTCAGCCTCGCTCAAATCTGTGAGGCCGAGCCTCGCCAGACCTTGCCTGGCCACTCGCTGGCCACCAGCGATGGCGGCACCAAGAGGAAGAAGGGGAGAAAAGAGAAAAAGAAAAACGAAAATTATAACAAAAGGCATTAAAAATTAAAAGAATCAAAAGATCAAAAAATTTTATCAAATGCATTTCTATTCTCGGAATAAAAATTTTAAACAGTTTATCAAATATCTTAAATACTTAGAAATTGTTCTCGAAAGCAGAATAAAAAAAATAATTTCTAATCAAAAATTGTTCTTAGGAGTAGAATCGTTGCTAAACGCACCCCAAGTTTCACAAGTTATTGCAAGCTCGTCCACCTACTCCTCCAGATTTGGGGTTCATTCGTGGTTTTTGAATTTTTCTTCTCCCTTCAGATTTGGAGTACTTTCGTGGTTTTTGAATTCTTCTTCTTCCTCCCATCTACGACACTTTCCTTCGCTTGTTCCTAGTCTGTGCTAAGGGTTCCAATTACTTAACTTATTTGCTCTTTAGAATGTAGTCACAACAATTAAGTTTATCGCTTCATACTTTTGCTGAAGTGAAGTCGAACAACCCACAACCTTGACATTCCACAAAAATAAAAAAATTGATGTTCGTTCATTGTCATCGCTTGCTGCCATGGATGGTGCCTCAAGTGGTTGGCCATGTGAGTTCCTCCAGATCAGATCAACTCGAGCCGTGATCGGAGGTTCTGCGGTGGACCCTTGACTGGAGGTTGCGGCTGCTTGGGTAATGCAGATGGGTCATGCCTTGCTCGTCTTAGGTCAGTTGAATGAGACTGGAGTCTACAGTGGAAGAAGGAAGAAAGAACAAATTCCACATCATTTTTTTATTACATAGCAATAGCCACGTGTCAATTTATAAGTAGGTAACAGTGAAACATGTTTTTCATGTCAACTCTTGACGTGGCGCTTTGCAATTCTCCATTGCTGTATTAGTGCAAAGGCAACGAAGTATAATTGCTTTTTCTTTTTCTTTTTTATAATCAAGAAAAGGTGGGGAGGGACAACCTGCCTAGCCACTCCTCTAGGTGTTACAATCTTAATCTTGTACGGAAGGCTAAGTCGAGAAGTCTCTACGTAAGGTACCATATGTTCAAGGCACAAATTATCTAGAGTTTTGACCACATCACAACTCAAACTCATAATCTCATTAAAGATTATGTGACATTTTTTATCATTGGACTACTATGCTTAGTGGTGACATAACATACTAGTTATATGCATGGATGGATGCCATTTCCTATTTGCTCTTTTCTTCTCTTTTATTCACGCTACAAATCCCAAATACATATATAGAAAATATATGCATAGTGTGCAGAGCATGAGCCAAAATATGTGAAGTAATATAAAAGATGACCTCATGGATGCATATAGAAGATTTGCTCCCAATTGTTCCCTTGAAATCGGTTGGGAGAGTGGAGATCAATCCAATAAAGTTAAAAGGAGTAAATTGGGATGGCATTGGTAGAAAACATAAGTTCTTCTAGAAACATAGGACCAAGTCCCTACTTTGCCATCATAGTCTACAAATATATTTAAAGAACCACATTCCCATAAAGTTGTGTCAAGGAAATCGAAAAGTCTTTTTTCTCTTCTCTTTTCTCTATCTTTTCTCATCGTCTTCTTAAACCTTTAGCCATGGAGAGGGTTTGAGCTAGTTTCACCCTTCCCTCTCTCTTTTGTTGATTTTGTTTGCTTTTTATTATTCTTTTCTTGATTTTCCTTCCTTCTAGATTTAGATTTGGAAGCTCTTTTCTCCTAATCTAGTTCTTGATTTGAGAGCTTGAATTCTCGAGATTTTATTCTAAATTTGGTGCTATTCTCTCCTAATCTAGATATGGTAATTTTATAAATATGCTTTTGGGAATTCCATGCCCCTTTACTTGTTTGTGTATAGGTTTTGTGCCTCTAGTCTTAATGATAATCGCAAAAGTTTTGGCATCTTGTTAAACGAAAATTTGCTCCTCCACATGTTAGATCTATGTTTGATCAACCTATGCCGGTTGTCTCCATACGACAATAGTGTTGAGTAAGCTAAACATAGGTGCCCCCCCGCCAATTAACAATGTTGTAATTATTGGAGAAGAAATTTATGGCATGTTCTAATCATTGACAAATGCACGAAATCTAGTGATCAGTCGCTAATTTTGTTTGACAAATCCATTCTTGTGAAACGATTTTGTGCTTAACTTTGGTAGTAATTTGTTGATCATCTTTGTTTTCTGGTTTTAGCTTTATTTTTTAGTATTCATGCTTTGTTTCTATTTGTATTGTCATGAAGATTATGTACTTCTGTATCCTTTTGAGTACTTGTTTTTGGATTTAGCTTTGTTTTTAGTATTCATGCTTTGTTTCAATTTGCTTTGTTATGAAGATTACTATATTCTTTTGAGTAATGAATATAATTTTCTTTAAAAAAAAATCAAGGTGTGTCAATTAAAAGTAAAATTTCAAATACATCTTCTAATTAATACATTTCGAGTATAATTCAACCACTGGGGTTTGCCTCGCTAACCACCTTTTTTCATATGGGAAGAGGGAGGTGGAGGATTGAAATCCTCACATTCTTAAGGGATTGAGATGAAGACGATTTAGTTTCAATTGTGGGTTTTGACTCCTACGCCTTGCTTCTTGTAAGGCAAAAGTCTAAGAGTAAGAGTTAGAGAGTGTTAAAATGACAAAAAAAGAAGAAAGTATAAACCCAATTAAAGATATAATTTTGATATAATTTCTCTTTATTTATTTTTTAATATTGAAACCCAATATAAATAAAGTATTAATACTGAGAGAAGGTAGAGTATAATCGAGAATACATTCTCTAAGTCATCTATTTCTCAAGTTTAAACTCCATAAGAGATAAAACCTTCATATACTCTTTCTTTACTATTCTCACGAACTGAATTCCAATAAAACATGAAACCAAATAACAAATTACCAAGCTAAAAGCTTATTAGTTGAATGTCATCTGTCAATTTTCTCTGTCTCTCTTATTTTTTTCGCAAATTCTTAAATCCGGGCCCAATTCACGACCAAAAAAATCCGGGCCCAATTAGCAATTCGTTTCGGCCCACAACGACGAACGCTTCTAAACCCGCGGTCGCCTCCTTCTTCTTCTTCTTCTTCTTCTCCACCGCTGCGAGCAGGGCTGCTCAGAATGCTTCGCTTCATTTTTTTGAATTCAGCGCAATCGCTCTAAGTTCTCGCTAAAACCGTGAATGCGCTCGCTCTGCGATCGCCGCCGTCGTCATGTACCCTTCGTCGCTCTCCGCTCGCATAACTCTCCTCGCCCTCCTCTCCGCCTCCACCTTCTACTTTATCTATAAATCTCGCCGCCGCCGGAACCTCCCTCTCGTCTCCCTCAACCCTAACGGCGATGGCGGCGATGGCGGCGGCGGCGACGCCCTCTCACGTCGCAGAGGCAAGCTCTTCTTCATCTCCCAGACCGGCACTTCCAGGGCCCTAGCTCGTCGCCTCTTCTCTCGCCTCGCCTCCGACGGCCTCCCGTTCGACCTCGTCGACCCGAAGAGCTATGAGCCCGAGGATCTCTCGAAGGAGTCCCTCGTGTTGATGGTCGCTTCCTCTTGGGAGGACGGGAAGCCCCCCGAGAACGGCCGGTTCCTCGCCAACTGGCTCGGCGAGAGCGCCGCCGACTTCAGGGTGGGCTCGCTGCTGCTCTCGCGGTGTAAGTTCGCCGTGTTTGGCGTCGGGAGCGGTGCGTACGGAGCCCATTTCAATGCCGTGGCCAAGGACTTGTCGGTTAAGATGAGGGCCTTGGGCGCGGGGGAAATTATGCCTCTGTCTTTGGGGGATGTTGATAAGGGTGACGTCGATGGCGTTTTCGATATCTGGAGTGAGAGGTTGATTGCGGTATTGAAGGGTGGTGAGGACCGTAACGTGATATTGGAGAATGGCGTTGGCATTGGAGGAGACAGTGAGAATGAGAGTGATGGTGGTTTTGAGAGCGATGAAGATGGAGAGAGTGGGGGCGAGACGGTGGTGGTTGATCTTGAAGATATTGCAGGTAAGGGTCCATCGAGGAAGTCAGGGGCAGTTGCCCAAATCAATGGGAAAGCTAATGGGACGAGAGAGATGGTGACTCCTGTTATAAGGACGAGCTTGGAGAAGCAGGTGCGTAATTGGCAATGAAGGCTATTTGAACTCTTCTTGAATTGGGCAATTGAATGGATAAGATAACGTTCTCTTGGCTGTTTAAAATCTCGGCGGGTTTATTTTTGCAATATATGTATATGGATATAGGTGCCTCATCACAACCTCTATCATTTCACTTTTAAGCAGCTATATTTGATGAATTCATTGTAGAACTTTGTAGTAGGTGTCTTTATTATTTCCTATTTTCCGTTTGCCCCTCTTTATGTTACTGGTCAAGTGGGCTTTACCTGCCGTTCATCTGTGTCTTAGGTTAGTTTCTTTTGCTAACATGATGCCATCAACCTGCAGGGCTATAAGATCATTGGTTCACACAGTGGGGTGAAAATTTGTAGATGGACCAAATCACAACTGAGAGGTCGAGGAGGTTGCTACAAGCATTCTTTTTATGGCATTGAGAGTCATAGGTGATTATTGCTTATTATTTTTCCTAAGTTGATCGGAACAATTTGATGTTTTCATTAGGCGATGCAATTTTTATCAAGAGAAAATGATGGAGCAAAGTTTATGCTGCTGCTAGTAGTATGTTTTTAAGTCTCTGGATGTTTTAACTTTTACATTCAAAACTCAAAAGGCTATGAAACCTGAACTGGTCTGCTCAGTGAGAAAGTAGCTCTGGTTGCCGCTTAGCTGCATTTTGAGGAGGAGAAGGTGATATCACTTTTGCTTAGCCACTCTTCCCTGTACCCACTCTTCCCTGTACTTCATAGAAGGCTAACTACAGCGGGCTCTCTGGAATTGCAAACCAAATGCCTTTGCAGAACAAATGGGATAAGGACGAGAGAATTACGGCACCTGAGACTTGGACTGCGTTAAACCCTGAAACTCTTACTTCTTATGACGGAGCATTTGGGACTAAGCCTTTTGGAGTAGATGGAAAATCCTCATTTTTTATGTAGTCACTAGTAACATAATGGCTGCTTTCTTGTCATTTTTATACTCTTTTGTATTACTGGCCATCCTCATTGTGTTGATACCAAGAAAGATGGGTTGATAGGTTGACCTTGCAGTGCTACCTATGCATCTGTTCTCATAATTCATGATCTTCCTGTCATTGGTTTCTTTTATTATCAGAATTTGCCATTTATGTGTCTAAAGCGGAAGCGAAACAGGTGCATGGAGGCAACCCCTTCTTTGGCATGTGCAAACAAATGTGTCTTTTGCTGGAGGCATCATACAAACCCTGTGGGAAAGAGCTGGCAATGGAAGATGGATGATCCTCTAGAGATTGTTGATACTGCCATAGAGCTTCACACAAAAATGATAAAGCAAATGAAAGGGGTTCCTGGTGAGGTTTATTGCTTCAAATTCTTTAATTATTGGTGTGATTTCTTTTGTTGGAAGTTGGTCTTTTGCTGGTGAAGCATATGTTGCCTACGTATATGTACTTATGAATGAACCTCCTTACTTTGTCGTGACATTGTTACAGGTGTTACACAGGAACGCTTATCTGAAGGTCTCTCCCCTAGGCATTGTGCTTTATCTCTTGTTGGTGAACCTATCATGTATCCAGAGATAAATGCCCTGGTGGATGAGCTACACAGAAGGCATATTTCTACCTTTTTAGTAACAAATGCACAGTTCCCCGAGAAAATTAAAATGTTGAAGCCTGTCACACAGGTATTCCCCTCTTCTTTCTTATTTGCTGGGTTTAAAAGATTACTGTCATCAAAGGACTTGAGCTGGATTTAACAGTAACAGAATTTATATATTTGGACGTGTGCAGTTATATGTGAGTGTAGATGCAGCAACAAAAGAAAGCTTGAAGGCAATTGACAGACCATTATTTGGGGACTTCTGGGAAAGGTTCATAGTATGTGCTTTTATTTTACAATGCTTACATTTATATCTTAAGTAAATGAATATTCCAGTGATTGGTATAGAAGACTTGAGCACATTTCTTGATGAAGTCTGATACATGGCCAGGAAGAAAATCATGAAGTGAACATTATTTGGAATAATTGATTTACATGTAATAATTTTTGGTAAAATCTCCATTGTAAAAGCACCATCTTGCCTGACACTCTACCTTTCTATGGTTTATTGTGCTGTTCTTGGAAGCGTCTCTCTACAGGCAGCTCAATTGTGAATTGCACTTCCTGTTGCTTCCATGAGTATTTTCTTGATCTGACAACTAGCTTAGGAAAATTTAAGTGGATTTTCATCTTGACCCCTCTCTCTCGCTTGAAATTCTGGTTTAGCCATTTTTGTATGATGTGTGGAACTTGCTTGTGCAGTGGTGCCAATAAATGTAAGTTGTTTTTATTATTTGGAAGTCAGTCATCACCAACATATACGTTATTTGCCAGGACTCCTTGCGAGAACTTAAGGACAAGCACCAGCGAACTGTTTACAGATTGACACTTGTGAAGGGGTGGAATACTGAAGACATTGATGCTTATTCTAACCTCTTTAGCATTGGAAAGCCAGATTTTGTTGAAATCAAAGGCGTCACTTATTGTGGATCGTATGTTTTCAACCTCTCATAATTTTTTTTAATTAGTAACTTTTGCATTTGGAGTTCTTGACCATTCTGACATATCATAGGTCTGCTACATCAAAGCTAACTATGGAGAATGTGCCTTGGCATGCTGATGTGAAAGCTTTCTCTGAGGCCTTAGCTTTGAGGAGCAATGGTGAGTATGAAGTTGCTTGCGAGCATGTACACTCATGCTGCATCCTTCTGGCAAAGACGGACAAATTCAAAGTTGATGGTCAATGGTTCACATGGATAGACTATGAAAAGTTTCAAGAACTGGTGGGTGAAATTGATAAATCTGAGCATCTCTTGATTTGTTTGAGTGGGACATGGTGTGAAGTATTATCAACCTATCCAATTGCAGGTAGCTTCTGGTAAACCATTTGACAGCAGGGATTACATGGCAGCCACACCATCATGGGCTGTGTATGGAGCAGATGAAGGAGGATTTGATCCAGATCAGTTGCGGTATAGAAAAGAAAGGCATCACAAAACGAAACGGTAATCATGCAGGTGTGGGAGCGTGTGTACCTTTGCTCTTTAACTTCAGGTGCTTCTGTGTTTTGCCTTAGATGATAGGTGATAATTCTTTTACCCCTTTTTGCGAGGAGGATATTAGAGCAAGATTATACCATTTTATGCAGAAGTGCTGTAGATCTCCCAGTCTCTTCAGGGCAAAATTTTGTACCGGTAAAGCTGCATTTACTAATGAGTAGTTCTCTCTCTCTCTCGTCTTGCACGAAGTTGGTCGATACTGTAGTGGCATTTGCTCTAAAGTTACTGGCTGTAGTCTACAATGTTAATTCGGCTTTAAAATGAAGGCGCAACTCTTTGGGAATTTATGGATCATATACTCAATCCGTAATCATGTGTGTCTCGTATCTGCGGTTCACATTAGCCTCTGGTATGGTCAATGGATGTGTTGAATTTACTTCATGTAAATTCAGTTCCGGACAAATATTTTTCTTAGAATTCCATCACCAAGGAAAATGTAAAAGTAAATCATTCACGAATTTTATGAGACCGAGTATTGGGTTCGCTTTTTTGAGATAGAAATCACCAAAAAGAATTAGATGGAAGAAATAGGCGAAACACTCCCCTCTATTCTTTCTCAAAACTTGTATTTTTCGAGTCTAAATTTGAGTGGGGAGCTGCTTCCGAAGTCATAATTTATAAATCCTGGACCTGAAAGTCGCGAAAAGCAAAAGGACGGACCTAGGGGGCGGGCGAACCTGTCACGGAGAAAGGAGTGGGTCCCGCCATTCACGCCTCTTCGTGCACTCTCCGAGTCTGCCCAGCCGAGGAGCAGATCTACCTTAAATCTTTTTTAGGTTTTTGTTATTTTTGGTTTTTTCATTTTTTGACTTGGCCACTAGACGCGCCCACCGCTCGAGCAGTGGGGCCTCTGATGGATGCCCAGCCCGCACCCCGTGGGTCCCGTCTCACGCGCTCGTCAACCCGCGTGCACCGCCCCGCTTTTGCCCACCTTATCAACTCCTCTCATCACAACCACCACCAGCTAGCAAATCAAACTAGACCATGGGACCTCGCCCATCCACGCCATCCACGCCTCAAGCCGCAAGGACCTGAAATTAATTTGAACTAGTTTTGGGCATGGAGGGTTCATGAGAAAGGCCGATATGATCCGGTCGTGAACGGGTCAAGTTTGACTCCGCTCATATATTTATATTTTAAATAAAAGAATGTTTGTGAATGGACTGATTTGGATAATGATTCATACTCACATTTCAACTTGATCTTAGAGTTGAAAAAAAAAATGATCTTTGCTAGTTAGCCTAGACTAATATTTTAGGTGGATGTTGATTTGAGAAAAGTTGACTCACAATTAATCTCGTAAATGAACTCCACAATAGTAGGCTGAGCTAATTCAACCCTCATAATTCCATACTCATGAATACATATCAAATTTATGAGATCACAAGTTTTGTCAAGGCAACCGTTGATGTAGGGCCTACTCCCAAATTATTTGGGGCCTTTTGATCACATGTTGGAATCATTCAACTAGCCTTTAATCTCAAGAAGCCTTTTGTTCATCTATGGTGATGGTTTGATTGTAATGTGGCGTAGGATAACCCCTGGCTTTACTTTTACTAACACTATGGTGGGTTGCGGTGATGAGCTCTTGCCAAATGAGTGATAATTCAATTGAACATCTCATCCAGGGTGTGGTTATGATAACACCGAAAAATCGCTGAAACCGATGATACCTCTCCATGTTTTTTATTTCTAAAGAAAAAATCAGTTAATCCTTTCGTTAGATTACGAGTAGTGTTTGCTAGCCTTTTAACATTCTTTGAGCCACTAACTATTGAGTTACCTCTTATAGATAGATTGCAAGACAGCTTAGCTTACAACTATTTTATGTGGACAGATCCATTTGATCGAAAATCTTCTTTGGATGATTAATCAAAACACGAGTAATTCAATTATAGTGGAAGATAGAGCAGATAGCTATCACACATGTAATGTGGTAATTGGTCATCGCAAATCATGCCAAATAACAAAAATTTCATGTCATAATTATTGAATATAATCCTATTTGAGATGCTTGTCGAATATAATCTAGCAAACTATGGTTACTAAATATAAGCTTGTTTGATATGCATAAGTTTTGATCTCTGATCATAAACAATAAATTTTCATTGAATCAATTGAATTAGGATGTGCCGGATTGATATGTTCTTGAAGTTTAGCATTACGGCATGAATGTAATGTTAAGTGAAGTATTCCTGATGACAAAGGTGTATAACTTGACTTCCCTACTAGGACCTACCCCAACTTAATGCTTCATTTTGACTTGCTCTGATAGGAAATCCAATATAAAATCGAGTTGGGAATAATATCTCTGGTTGGAAAGATTGAAGAACAGCTACATAGCATAATGGTTTTCTCTACTAGAGAGATGATGTTGGATTTCCTTTAGGTCAACAGATGAACAATAACTTCTCTTGTCAAGCATAGCGTCTCTTCTTTTCATTATGTTTACCATGGACCAAGAAGCAAACAACATCTAGTACTTGAGTTGATATTATGTATCATGCGCAAACCTTATGGAGAAAGATGTGGATTTTCCCAATAAGATGAATTCTTTCATCTACATGATTGGTGCACATGTAGACAAGGTGGTCTACTCGACAAAGCTATAGCCCTCGTGTTTCTGATGCCCATCTTGTCGCATCATGTGTACAATTTCTTTGTAAGAAGAATATTTCATTATTCAACATAGGGAAACATCTTTTGCCTTTGTAATTGGAATTCTTTTGCCTTTATAATTGGAATTCATAACGACAATCTTAGTTAAAATTGCAAGTAACCCAAGAGAAATGGTTGTTGAAGACATGTTTCGCGAGTTAATAAAGAAGATATATCATTGCTACATCAGATTTTTGTAATCACATTAATAAATCCATCCAACATGTAATTTGCAAGGAATGAGTTAATGAGTACCGCATGGACACTTATTCACTGATTATCTTGGTATATATTACATTTCTCGACTCTTTAACTGTTCTAATAACTGCATCAGAAATCAAAACTTATTCCACACGATATATAATATTGTCAGAGCATTTATGGCCAAAATGTGCGTCATTCTATTAGTCACAAACATATGGTGTATTCTACCTAGCGCAAGGTTAACCTTAGTTGCTATGAAACTAATCCTAGAGAACTAAATAATGCTTATGAATATAATCGTTGCACTCGATCCCAAATTCAATTCAATTTATGGCATGGTCCAACCACTACGGCGTCGCAGGGAAGTGAGCGTCACGTGCCGCAGACAGCGATTTGTCCTCCCTCTCTCTCTCTCTCTCTCTCTCTCTCTCTTTCTTTCTTTCTTTTGGATTTCCTCTTCGATTCTTTTCTTCTTCTTCTTCTTTTTTCTGTTTGATTGGCGTCTTTTCAAATGGGCACGAGTCAGTCAGTGAGTCCCGCAGTGGAAGACAGACACAGATCTGCAACTTGCCAATTCCTGCCTCATTATTTTTCCCATCTTTTCCCCATCCCTTACAGATTGCAATCCCTCACTCTCTCTCTCTCTCTCTCTCTCTCCCTCATCATCTTTTCTTCTCTTAGGCTGCTCGTCTCACTCCACCTTCTCATTTTTCTTCCCTTCCCCACAATCGAAGCAGAAAAGGATTGATGAAATTACACTTAAATGTTTTGTCATTAATGGGTCGAGCAGATAAGTCTATCCAATTCAATTGTGGACTTCAAAGATAGGATCCAATCATGATTGGATGTGTGGAGCGTGAAGTGGACCTACCCAACATAGCAAGAAATTTGAAAATACATAAAAGAATTAAAAAGAAAAAGAAAAAAAGGAGAGCGTGTAAAACCATGTTCATCTCTGATTCATAGGTTGGTTTGTGCCCACAGATAAACCACAAGCTTAAAAACAACAAAAGAAGAGACCGATAACTTCAATCAGTGGGAAACTTCAGCAAAGCGAGGAGGCATAGAAAGTGAAAACAAACCCACATCAGAAAACCTAATTTGCACCAATATTTCGTCGTCGTCGTGTATGAAGAATATAGGTGAGCCATGTGAAGTATCGAAAGGCAGGATTGATCTTCGATCATCTAATTGCCTGGTCAAGACCGAAGCTACAAAACCAAAAGACAGGATGAGTTGCAGAGACAAAAGAGTAGATAGTAATGGGTCATCTTGCTTGTCAGCTGCTCTTACGAGGCTTGCTCTTTCTTCTCGCTCTGCTTCTACTGCTAGTCTTTTTGGTCGATGACTCCTGCAACATCTCTTGCTTCTGCTCTTCCGCTTCACAGTTCCGGCTTTCTTTGTTTGGTCCACTACTTTAGCTTCTTCTTCAACTGCTTCAGCTTGTTGTATTGGATTCTGTTGTTGTTGTTGTTGTTGTTGCTGTTCCTCTTCTTGCTTTGCTTCAGCTTTTGCTTCAACGATCTTGCGAGGTCGGCCTCTCTTTCTTGGGGTTACTACTGGAGACTTGGTTTCGTCTCCTGCTTCTGCTGCTGCTGATGATGCTTCTGCTATCGCCACCGATAGTTCCTTCGTTTTCTGTGCCTTCCTCTTTCCCATCTTCCCCAAATCGAGAATACAAATAGAATAAGAATTCCAGCTTCTACTTAAATATTGGGTCAACCGGTAATACCCAAAACCTTCGATGAAACCTGTAGAACCGACCAAACCCAAAACCAGATGTTTCCTCTTTCACCAAATCAAAAATGGTTTTGCTGATCTTACTTTTCTCAATATAAAGTCTCTCTCTCATCCAGAATAAGCTAAAAACTGCACAGCAACCACTTCTTTTACTCGCTGGATGAATAGAATAAATAAATAGATCTCAAAATCATCTTTGCCTTTTCTTGGTCAAAGGAGAGTGAGACCCGACCCATCGACCTCTCTCTCTGTATTGTTCTCTGTATATCCTGCGCCTTGTCTACCACTCTCTCCCTCCCTCCCTCTCTCTCTCTCTCTCTCTCCAGCGGACGAAAAGAGATATGGAAGCGGAGACAAAAGAAGGAAGAAATAAGGTCGAAAGGGAGTCAGCAGAGAAACGAGAGCCTAAAATTAAACGGCGAAGGAGGCTCAAAAAGTAATGTTGACCGACTAGGGTTATTAACGTTACCCCACCAAAGGCCTCATATATATTATTATATGATATTTCTTTAAGTATTACTTAGATTCATCATGTTATGGAAAGCTTGTCATTCCTACAAATCAACATTTAACGAGATTTTACTGCAAGCATCTCATCAAGTGCTCGGACACCTTCTGAATCATATCTATTAAAGAACTGTCCTCATTTTTAATATATCGAGTAAACATAACTTAAAGAAAATAATGCATTGAAAATAACGAACCTTCCTATTTATGTAACGAGTGCTTTGAAGACTTTTATTAAGAAAATCCTTATTTCAATTATCAAGATTTATAACACAGCTATGTGATATTCAACTATCTCGTTTTAAGTAAATGTATTAGTTCTTCTCAAAATAAACTGAAATTTTTTTATTTTATTTTTTGACTTTCTTGTCAAGAAAAACAATATTACTTCACTTTGCAAGAAGAATATGAACAAGTAAAAATTAATGGAAATTTAAAAGCATGAATGAGAAACTAGAACAAAGAGTAAGGTGACACTTAGATCTAATTCATAGACACGAGACACCTTCACCAGGATGGCATGCTTGGATTGTTGGAAAGACTTATTCTTTCAATGATTATTGTCTAGATCTTAGGCACGTACATTGATCTCAAAGTGATAGTACTCTACTCCATCGATTAGTCACTTCATCGTTTTTTGATTTGAAACTCGATTCATTCACCCTATTTAAACAACTACCCTAACGGTTGATGTATCCCTTCTTTTTGCTTGCACTCCTTGACTTTCTCCGAATTATGATATTTTCAGGAAACCTCCTTTGCTTACAATGAAGCTTCCATTTTCCATCTTTATTTATGTCATTTTTTCTTTCTAGTCATCAAATCATTCCAACATCCCCTTTTCTAATCGAGTTAACAATTTCCTTTCTAATTCATCCAAGCATATCCCTATCAAATGACTACATGTGTAGGGCCGTGTAATTGAATATGATAAGATTCACCATTTAATAGAATGATTAAGATGGTCAAGATACACGTAATCATATCTCTTTTAGACAAGGATGAAGGCCGAGAAGGACACCGACCCCTCCTAGCCTTTGCCTTTCGTTTGACAACTCCAGGCAGCAAAGCACTTGATAAGAACATATAGTTACATCAGCAAGAAGGATCGCCAGATAAGGAGAACCGCAAAGCCATACTGTGGAACGAACATATGCGAGTTCATTTCTACATCGACTTCGGTATGTCGACAAAGATCAAGTTGGATCCTATTAGCCTCTAAATCACCACTGAAGCGAGATCCCAAAACAATCAATCAATACTCACTCTTCATAATTCCTTTTCTTTTGGGAGCCGAAAGCATGCAATGCCAACCCTAGGGCTGCTACCATCAATGAAACAGGTCGAGCCTTTCGACGTTCCATGAAGGCCACAAGTCGCATCAGAAAGTTCACTCAACTAATAGGAGCAACACAGCATCGAGAATGAGTCGATTGTAGTTGGGCGATGCTCTTTAGAAAAGAAGATACAATCAACGAACGTTAGATCATCTGTGCGAAAACATTCAGCTCATGACTTCTTTTGTGCTCTCATAAAAAAGACTTCTATGCAATCGTGGAGCGTCGTCATATGGTATACAAACAAATGATCACAACCACAACATGAATTGAAGTGACAACTGGGTTTTAACTCACACATTGAATATGATAAAAGTAGGGAAAATTACTTGAAAAGTTTTAAACTTATTATTTAGTCCTAAATCTTTTAGATTTACCAATTGTGTCTTAAACCTTTTCACACTTTGCTAATTAAGTCTGTCCGATCAATTTTAATCGGAATTTGTTGATATGAACACTGGCCATTCTACATGGCACGATCGACGTTAACGTAGACAATTTTTAATAGTATTTTAATACTTTTTATTTTCCTATTTTTTTCTTTGCTTTTCTTTTTTTATGTTTTTTTTCCTTTGTCAGCGAGGACCTTCTTGGCCTTGCCAACTATCGGCCCTCACCGGCTACCGGTGAGGCTGGGCAAGGGTGGCGGCATGGTGAGCCGTGTGATTGTGAGCACGTTTTTCTTCCCCTATTAAGTAGGAGCTTTTGTGTCTTGAGCTTTCGGTGAATTTGAGAGTGGGTTTGGGAGACATTCCAAGGTCTCTCTCTTTCGTTTCTCATAATTTTCTTAAAACATTTAATGGGATTTGTTCGAGGATTAATTTTTTCTGTTCTTTTTTGGGGAAGTTCTTGCAGGTTTTGGATTCTTTGTCCACCTCGTTGCCGCCTTCATCAACACTGCAATCAGCTGGAAAAATCGCCCCGTAGCTCTCTCTCTCTCTCTCCGTGAAGGCAAACCAATCGCGACAGTGGAAAATTTTCCATTTTGAAGACTCTTTTTATCGACCTAAAAGGAAGCCTTTATTTTTTCCGAATTTCTAATGCTGTGACGACAAAGACAACGATGACTTGGCTGGCCACTCGACCGCCAAATCTTAAGCTCTTGGCCATGGCCACTTGAGCTCGAGTACTCATAACGCCTCGACCCTCACTCGGTCTCGCCTGCTGCTCAAGCTTTGAGCTGATGGCGATGACCGTGAGAGCATAATGCATGGATAAGAGATTTGGAGCTCAGGGGCCATGAGCACTTAAGCTTCAAGCTCATGATCACATGAGCTTGAGCTCGACTCACCACGCTACGACCCTTGCTTGTGAAGAGCGAGGCTGAGAAGACCCTTGCTCAGTTTGGGTGAGACTTGTGCAGCCTGTGAGGATCGCCAGTGACCCTCACTCACAAAGGTAAAAAAACACAAAAAAAAAAAAAAACAGCAAGGAAAAACAAAAACAAAATAAAATTTTAAAATATTATTAAAAATTATCAATGTTAATAACCGACGTCCATGTTATTGAATTCTAACTAAAATTGCCTTGATCGACTCAATTGGCAAAATAAGAAAAAATTTATAACTTAATCGGCAAAATTAGAAAATTTAAAATTAAATTGACAAAAATGCAACAAATTTATAGCTTTTTAGATAATTTTCCCATAAATAGTGAATATCCATTAACTTTAACGATGGAAAAAAGCCTGACTTGAAAATAATTTTTGTATCCATTAACTTTAACTATGGAGAAAAGCCCGACTTGAAAATAATTTCTATAGCTAACAATGGACCGACTGACATTAAGGGATCCAAGTGGACTCGAACCACCATCCTCCCAAGCCCAATGGGCTTGAGCGCTCTTACCATATTTGAGCTTATGGACCCAGCAGAAGGCAAATTCAAACCGCAGAGAGAAATGGATTCATTCAACCATAGAGGAGATGAACAGACGTGCCACCAGAAAAAACAGACTTCTACTTCCAACTTGTCTGGGTAAAAAGAAAATTCGCGTGACCTAGTTCTTACTTCACAATAGTTTTCCAACACACAATCTGTTTTTCTATTTTTTCAAGTCAGAAAAAGAATCAAGACCGGGTATCATGGGCACCAAGCGTAAATATGAAATCAAGGGAAAATTTTCTATAAAATGAAAATTAATTATGACTTGATACAGACCACGCTCAAAACAGCAACCCAGTAAGATCGTTTAAACTCTACAAATACTGCCAATAGAAATGGATCAAACTCTTTACGATTTTTCAAATGACATTTTCAATCTTTTATTCTATAAAAAGAAAATAGCTAAATTATGTCCGATTTTTTTTTAGTAGCCTAAGTTTATTGAAAAGAAAATGGAAAAAAATTTAAAAGAGCCACTCCAACATCCCAGTACCCGTCTAGCTCGATGCAACTCGATCCTAAGGCTTGCCAGATAGCAAACAGCAAAAATAATCAGAGGCCCCAAAAATAACAATGAAAAAAGGCACACCTACCATCCCCCTTGCAAAGGGCGCACGATTCTAGATTTTAAGCTCACGGGTCAAAGAGTGCATCCCATGCACCGGCAACCAATACAAATGAGTCGCTCGGAAGAACCAAACAAAAAAACCAATACAAGTGGGCCAACTCCATCTTAGCTTTGGCTGCTGGGATAGAGTGGGCTCACGTTCACATGCTTCACACAAGTATTTTTCCAAAAT
Source organism: Corymbia calophylla (assembly GCA_014182845.1). Taxonomy (NCBI): domain Eukaryota; kingdom Viridiplantae; phylum Streptophyta; class Magnoliopsida; order Myrtales; family Myrtaceae; genus Corymbia; species Corymbia calophylla. The sequence continues at coordinate 15,906,441 of CM024698.1, read as the reverse complement.
TTGACAAGGCACAAGAGGAAAAGAAACCTACAAACGTCTGGACGTCCTCTATTTCCGCGCCTCTTGCAAAACTCAACCTTAGAATTTTCCAAATTATGTTGAAAGACATTACCGATCTTGCTTCTCAAGCTCTCACCACAAATCACTGTAAAGTCTTGGCCTACCCTTGAAAGAAATTGGGCACACCGAGACTGTGCAACGATCAACCAGAATCTGACAATGCCACATCTAACCACATCCATGCGTTATTAGTTGAAACGCTATTGTACAACTAAGAATGTTAATTTGACAGGCAGTGAAAAAGCCAAAAGAGAGGAAATTTCAGTGAATTAGTCGCAGTGAGTCCTAAATCCTTAAACAGCATATATACCTTTCCAAGAATTTGACGGCGACAAGGCAGGTACAGCAACTCAGTTCCATGACAAACTCACCATCTGCGCTTAAAAGCATATAATTCCACTTGATTATGGATAGGAACAAAACTTGTTCATCTGTTTTCCACCAATGAGTCAGAATGTGTACAATTGACTTGTCTTTGATAACGGTAGATTCCCTCAGGAGTTCAATAAGAGCCAAATGAAAGTTGGAGTTATTAAGACAAACCAGCAGCAGTTATGATCCACAGCCACACAACAACACTTATAATGGCACCAAGCTTGGCTCTCTACCAAGTCACACAACCTTATTAGACACTAAATCAAAATACAAGATCACCGTTACCTGTGAACATTCGATAAAATGAATAATAAAAACGTGGGATGAACAGGGTTATACCACTCAAAACATTAAAACATATGTTTAACTTAAAAGCATGGGATGCAGCTGAAAGACTGAATTTCCACCCAAGTGACTCGTTACTAAAGCACAAGGGAAACCAACAGAAAGAAAACCAGACATGTCAGACCAATTTACCAATTGATTCTTAAGTAAGGTTGGCACAAGCTTCCACAAAGCGCTTGGGCTCTTCTAGAATCCATTCATACTTGAGCAACAGATACATCAGGTTCAACCAAAGTACAGAAATCAGGTGAAAAGACCGCATTGAATCTTGAATATAAACTGAGTTGACTATATCTTCATCTAAATCTGGTGCTGCTACCCATGGGAAGGACAAGCCTGGGCCATTCACTAGCTAAGTCTTTCGAAGTCCTATATCCTGTCCAGTCTGACACTTAGAAGCTCATTTCAAAAGGCTTGACAGTTCAGGCTTGCCATGTTCTCGTAAATTTGGCATCATACCACCCCTCTAACACCTTCACGAAATAAGTGTTCCTCCATCGAGATGCTAGAACAGCGAAACCCTTGCAGGTTAAGACATGTAAAACATAAACAGGAAAGCAAAAGCTCGCTCAGTCAAACATCTGACCTGCACGCCAAAAAAGATGATCATATCTTCTCACGTATGTCGACCAAACTCCAGCGAGATAAGCTCCATTTCCCATTAAGAACATACTTAATACAAACCACACTTAGTACATGAGGGTACAAGGAATGGTCACTACACTAATAGAACACTCAGACATTCTAACTGCTCCAAAAGCACATCACCTTCGGGCTACAAATGATTGCATTACTACATACATAGCAAAAACAAGTAAATTCACATCTTACTTCAGTCATATTGCGCACAGAATTTTCATTCCCATTGCTTAATAAATAGTAATAGAGCAAAATGACAAGGACAAAACAAACGATGTTCTCATGTATCATGGATCATTTCCCTCAGAGACACATTAGTTTAACTTGAGAATTCTAATAATCAGCTTCACAGGAAGCATCTTGCAATTGAATGTCCTAGAAAATATATTTATCATCCATATATTTAAACAAAGTGCATTTATCTGGCCGATTTTACTTGCATTACTACCTTAACTCAAAAAAGATTAGATAAGAGGCCACTGGATATATGTATTCTCAAAAAAGTTGCATTAAGTGTTATGATGAAAAATGATATTGGTTACTCTTTATAGAGAGGATGGGAAGCTTCTCTAACTCACAATAGCAAATCCATAAAAGTATGTAGCATGCCAATCTTTGTAATGGTTCATTTTCATGTGCCCATTTTTTAACAGAATTAACAGTTCACCATCAGCAATATAGAGTTGCAAAGGAATATGTAAAACTAGTGATGATATCAAATGCATCTATGTCATGCTGATGACTGATTCAGCAAAGGCGCAGAATACAAAATTGTCACTAATATATAACTATTAGTTAAATTGTGATTGAGTACCTCCAATATGTATCATAGGAACAGTTTCCACGGAATAACAAGAGGATGTCTTCTATTCTTTTCTTTTTTTGTGATTTGTCATGCGTATGTTCGTTGACAGAAACCAGCCATGTCAAACAATTTTCTCTTACAGAGAGAGAGAGGGGGGGAGGGAGAGAGAGAGGGAGGGGAGAGGGAGAGCTGAGCCAAAAAATAAAGCCCATACGATCTCCCCCCCAAACAACAAAAAAATAATATCTTATTAGGGTTCCTTTGACCTGCCATGCAAGCGCACCTGTCATGGCAAAGGTCGTTTAACAATGACTTTTTTTGACATCCCACAATTACTTCCTCTCACATCCTTCTTGACAGCCATACAAATTACTTCTCACGCATGCTTACCATGCTTACCTCTTTCAAAGATAACAGAGAACATGAAACTAAACAGCAGATCATATCCCCAGCTGCTAGATAAAATTCTAGAAGAACCTGTACAGCTGCATCTAAATGTTTCTCTTCCATCTGAAAACACTTTAGCAATGACCACAAACAATCATTTGATCCAAATTGAACAAAGGGGACCCCGCTGACAAACCAGAATTCCAATGATACAAGGTTAATCAAGGGACAAGCACTTCACCTGTCGAAACAAGAAAAGAGCAATGTCAGAAGCTCAATATGCACATTTACATAAAGGATTAGGGAAAACGAAAATAATACCTATAATTCCAAACTCTCTTCTTGCAGATCCTGTTGGAACATGAGCTTTGCCGCGAAGGAAGGGCAAGTAGATCTCTCAGAGAAGTTCCAGATTACTCTTGCAGATGTCTGATGAAGAAACTGAAAGCAAAATCCTATCTACACGAACTTACTTTGCAGGGTTTATACAAAGGAGCCCATCATCGATAGATCCCTTCAGAGCATGTCCATTAATGTGAGCCGCGGGATTAGGATGCAAAAATATTCCCTAATAAATTTTAGAATAATGGCGGATGTTGATCATTGGCTGTGGTGAGCATCAGCCATTAATTTTGATGAAGTTGCTTGAGAACAGCGAGGATCAGGTAAATCCCAAGACTTGCAATTGCGAATATCTGTGAAGTGCGTCAAGCCTTCCACTGTTATCCACGTTGATGAACTAAAATATATACTGATAACAGTACCAATTTGCAAGCAATCCACTGAAATTGAATGGCCGCAATTGACCATATCAGTGAATAGCGTCAGACCTGCTGTTGTTATCCACATTGATGAACTAAAATATATACAGGTGGTGACAGCTTGGCTGACCCAAATTGACTGGTGGCGCTTACACCAGTGAATAGAAAGAAAGTACATAAACTTAGAAGGCAAAGTTATGGTAAAATGTATCAAGCAGGGTAGTTGTACCTTTGATTTGATTATCATCAAAGACTTCCTCCTGTATAAGCCGTATATCAATTTCGAGGTCAGCCTGTCCGAACTTGTTTGCCTCCCCATTAATGAAACGATTGGTTTCTTGCGAGATATCGGTGATACACGTGCAGCTGCTTAGAGAGGAGACAGAGAGAGAGAGAGAGAGAGAGAGAGAGAGAGGAGGGAAAGGGAGGGACGACACCGCACCAAGGGGGGAGAGCCGGGCAAAAGAAAACCCCATACCATCTCCCCCAAACACAACAAAAAAGAAAAATTTTATTGGGGTTTTTGACCCGCCATGCAAGCGCACCTGTCATGGCAAAGGTCGACGACAGTGGCACATTCTTATTCCAACATCTCATCATCTTTTCCCTCTCACGACCCCTTTATCAAAATTTCACCATTTGTATCCCCCACACAACCAATTATACCTCTTTCCATAAATAATGGAAACCAAAAACTGACCAGCAAATTATCATGTATCAAATGGTCAAAGCCACCTTGTCATCATCATCATCTTGCGAGTTCTTCTTTGTATGGGAATGCATATACCCCGGCTCTAACAATCGCCATCCACAGAGAAAATATCAAAAGACCTCCTCAATCCGTCTGGCAAAACCACCCGCCAAGATCGAACTGATACTCCGCTGCGACACAACCTCACCGAGGAACACCCGATCCGCCGCACCTGAACAGTATGATCGCACCAAAAGTCGTTCCATATGCTCAAAACCAAGCAAAATCAACAAGAACAATCAGGAAAACTAACAGCTTCTTCGCAATATATGTACCTGCAGCCGTGAACTCTCGGCTTTCATGCGCGGCGATGAATCTACCGCAGAAGAGCACCGGAGGCAGATATCTCGAAATACAGCCCGAATCACAAAACCTCGAAGCTTGACCGATCTGCTCCAAAAATCGAAAATGATCGATCACGCAAGAGGAACAGATCTAACGCAGAGAGAGTCTTCATCAATCACACAGGAGAAGTGAAATCCATGCTCGATCGACAGATCACGAACGGATCTACGGGAATCCACGGCTCAATCGATCGGAACAGATGGAAGGAGATAACCCCAAAAGAGAGGTAGAAACCCAAACAGCGGAGGTTGCCCACCTAAATGGGGGACGAAGAGTATGATGAAAGGAGATGCCTTTTATAGCTCCGCTTCATTTTGTGATCCAAGGGCGGAGGGAGGTTTCCCGGGCGTTAAGACAAGATCTGCGGCCCAGATTTCGAGACTTGAAAAAGCATCGACGGTCGTCGTCGCACGGAATGTTCTGGAAATTCGTGCCGCGTGACGAAGTTATCCACCACGTTTGCGTGAGTTGGCGTCCGCGGCATGGCAGGCGTGCAATAAAAGTCAAGGATAAACCCTGTTTGGAAACGCGAACGTACGTGCCCTTGTGACCGACGAGATTTTCCAAGTACCACGCGAAACTTCGCATTTTAAATTTAGGATCCATTTGTTAATATTTCTATTTTTCTCTTTTTTTATTAGTGTTTTTATTCTTGAGAATTGAATTGTTATTAAAGAATAAATTTGAAATAGAAATAAAAAATAGAAAATTAAATTTTTATTTTCAAAAATAATTTTTAGGATAAATGTTTCTTGGTCACCGTTACTCGTGACCACCGCTGCTCGCCGATCGCCGGCCACCACCGCCACCATCAAAAGAAGAGACAATAGAAATTTATGAATCGTACTATTTTTATAATGAATAGGGAAACATTTTTGTGGCACATTATGTGTGCAATTTCAAAGGTCAATCCCGAGACCAATTTGGACAAATTGATTGTTTCTTTCTTGATTCCTTGACATGTTTGGATTGTCTTTTGTATGCTTCAATGCTTGTTTCAAATGTAATTTGCTTGAATTTAGCTTTAGGCTAAATTTAGAATAGATACAAGAAGCAATCTCAAAGATGGCGAAAGGTGGAAGTCCATTCAACCATTTCTTCTTTGTAAATGGCAAGTGGTCGATGTCCATTCCAATCCTTTCTTTTGTATCATTCATTCATTACTTGACATATGTGTGGAATTTTCTTTCATATTGTATAAAAACCCAACAAGATATCGGTTCTTTCTTTTCTTTTTGCATTCCTTCATTCCATATTAGCATGATTAGATTTACTGCTTTCCCTAAGTGTTTACTTACTGTACCATACTTTAATTTTTAATTGTTTGCTTTCTTTTTCCTTTTGAGTAGAATTAGAATGGCATAAAACCGATATCCACGCATGATCACCCTTTTTAATTTCAAATGGTACGAAAAGGTAAAAAAACATGCATGATTACTTTAGGTAACATCGATGAATCCTTTTCAAAACCAAAATAGTCATTCAAAACCAAGTCCTAGAATATTTGGTTGCATAGAAATCGAGGAAGCATTGCCAACTCTCGATTGGGCTTTCTAGTCAACTCTAAAAAACAAGGCTAATTGGCAACTCCTAAAATTTTATTTTAGGTTGTCTAATACAACTTAATAAAATGAATCACAACTTAATAAAATGAACCTATCATGTGGGGTATGAATTTTAATCAAGTTTCACTACGTCAATATGATACAACCGCAAATGAGATAAGTTTGCATTTGTATAGTACCTTCGTAAGAGTGACCATGGAGCATAGATCTTGGTTAGGATTTACCGAGGTTTAACATACTCATTACTATGACTACAAAAAAGACAAAGTGATGCCGTTTGTTTGTGAAAGTACCTTCGTAAGAACAACTGAGGTAAAAATACCCCTAAGCTCACATTTGCATTCATTCACGAAAAAGAAAGAAAAACCAAGTTGTCAAAATGGCTTCAAAGCTCATGATTAATGGACTTTTTGGGACAATTATAATTAATAATGCGTTCGAGTCGTCCTTGACATGATGAGCCTTGGGAGGACTATCTCGTAAGTAAAAACCCCCCAAACTCCATCCCTTCCGATACTGATCATCGGTGAAGGTGAGTCGCGACAATTGTGGCCATCCAATCACCGGATAAATATCCATTACATGAGAAAAAATCACGTCAAAAATGAAATCTACAAATTCCTCTAGTGAATCCTACCATAATGACAACATCAATTATGATGATTTCCACAACATTGACCTGTCATATGAGGATGAAGACGAACAGAGGAAATTACATTACCAGATTACAAATCACCAATCACCGAAAGAAAACAAAAATCAAAGAAGACAATGGAGAATATTATCATGCTACATTTTGAAGACAACACCTAAGTCATCTACCCAAAATTAGTGAATGTTCGGAATGGGCTAAAGCAGAAGCCAAAGTTAAAATTAGTATTCATCTTGTCCATTATACTTGAACTTCTCTATAAAAGGAGGAGGAGGAGAAGAAGGAAGGAAGGAATCACTCAGAATTTAAGCCTTTAAACTCTCTTTTTCTCGTGTCCAAAGCCCCCTTTAATCATAACCCCCTTTTACTTTCATCCCAAATCACTTTGAAATCACTTATGTTATATTGTAATCACTCCCCAATCACTTGTAATCATCTCTTAAGATATCTCTGATCATTTGTAGTCATTTTCAGCCACTTGTATTATCAATCTTTAATAAGTATTTTCTATCACTCAATAATATAACCAACTAAGTTTTGGTTAGCACTATTACCGTGTATTCTTATTCTCTTTCTTTTACGCTTAAATGGGATCTCCACTTGAGCGCGGACTATCACTCTTATAGAAGGTCATATTTTCTTTTCCTTTCTTTCGTATATAAGTGGGATCTCAATTTGAGTGCGAACTACTGCCCTCGCGTGAAATCACATATTGATTTAATTACTTTCAATTACATTTCACCATACCCCACTTGCATGCGAATTACCACCATTGTGGAAGGTCTTTATCTGTAGTTCTATGTTGTTTACATCATTTACTTGATATTTATATTCATATTCCATATTGTTCATTTTCATTAATCACTAACCACTTCACTACTTTCTATATATTTATTTGAAATCATCCTACATTCATTTCTTTTCTTTATATAGAACCGGCTAAGGTTATATGGGTTGGGTCTCCTATAAAGTGTTAAGATATGGAATAAATGAGGGTACAAACAGCATCTTGGATGGCTTGTCCATTTGCATCCTTGATACACTGTCCATATTCATCTACTTTTTTATGTATTTAAAATTTGAGTTTTTTGTTCATTAATAAGGTAATTATCCAACCAACCTTTTAATGGACCCATGAAAACGGCAATTAAAATATTAGCAACAGCATGACCGGAAACTTCTTGTTGAATTTTATTTGCATTTGCTACCATAACCATTTGATTTATAATATAAATAATATTTTTTTTAGAGATGACATCTATATTCCATTCATAAATGGCATCAAGAGAATGCTTATTTTGAATCGCCATGTGATGATTCTTCCAATGCAATATGAGGAGGTGGAGCTCTTTGGTAGTAGAGCTTTTAAGGGTTTTTCCATGAGAGTCTATTTACTTCAAGAATTGTCAGATTTTTCAATGGATTTTTCAAGAACATTCATTTAGTCTGGAGTATTATTGATGACAAGTCCTCTTATCTTAGAGGTTTCCTCTGGAGGTCATCTGACAAGGAAGTGTCAAGGATTGACATTCTTCCTAAAGACCTTCTATTTTCTATAGCTTCAGCAATGTCTAGACTATAAGTTTTAAGAAATTCAAAGGGTTTGAAAATTAGTGATTTAAGGGCTTCAGGTTTTGGTAATTAATGAGAGTATATAAAGTAGAAGATTCTATCCTAATTAATTGATTACCAATAGTATGGAGATGTTGACTAGGGTAATTATTTTGCTATATTATTTTTACATTTTGAGGATTATCGGCTCCGATTGTGATTTAGAAAGAGGTGGTGGTAATTTCACTATCTCCATGCTGGAGTTTAATCTTTCTCAAAGGAAGATGATATGATTCTATAGTTTGGCCATTATCAAGTTGCCATTTATAAGCATGATCTAACACATAAAATTTTTTAGGTTGAAGGAAATATTCTTCAAACCAATCAAATAAAAATATATGAGTTTCATGTTTGTAAAGGAAATTATAACATTTTTATTTAATTTCCTTATCGTGATCATGGGAAGTATTAAAAAACCATTTCCTAATTTCTTTGTTTTCTTCTGAATTAAATTCTTTGTTTAAAAGTTCTCGGTTTGGTTCAAATTCTTTTTCAAGAGTATCTACTTATTTGAATAAGTAGGGGAGTGACGAGGAGAATCTAAGTTCTCAAGGTTTTGTTCATTTTGGTCTTGTTGATAAATGGGCCTAGAAATCCTAAACAAATCAACAAGACCACTAATATTAGCTGATATAGGATTACTAAGGCTGATTTGAAGTTGTGGCATTATCTTGGTTTCTTGGTGGAAGAGTGATTATGGAGGGAGGTTTGAAGGAAGATCAACGGATCTTCTTGATGAAGTAGAAGAAATTGATCTTATATCAAATGATATTCTAAGAAATTAAATTGTTACTTTTCCTTCTAGATGTTGTACTATGTTTGCTGGTTCATTATTTCGAACAACCCTTTGGGGCACTTGATTTTCCAACTCCCATTGTTTTGGCAAAACTATATCACTCATTTATTGATCTAGGGATAATAGTATTGGCTCTAGTAATGTTGGTTTGAAGTCAAAGGGTTTCTCCTTTTAGATTATTTTGAAGGTTAACTCCAAGGCTGAAATTATAGCTTTATAATAAATTCTATAAACAAGAGCTAGAGGAATTGAACCTTCAGCTATTTTGCAATTGTGTTTTAACTTGGAGAGTTAAAGATTTAATAATATTTGGGTCTTTAAGTGATACTAAAAAATTTGGGTAACAATCGAAATGAATTAGGCCATTACAAAGACTTATTTCTACTATTTATAATATGGATTCAAAATTTAATGAGCTTGAATCATGTGGGACTAATAGAATAGAAGTATTGAAGCCTTCTTTAGCGAGGGGCTTAATACATAGCTATACTAGTCTTATTGAATGTGATTATATATTTGCATATGTTTATTGAGAGAATTTTGATTTGGAAGTTTGATAATTTCAAAAGATCCGGAAAGGGGGTACGTCCATTTCTTTAGTTGATGTAATTCGATATTTTCAAAAAGTTGGACTTTAACTATATATATATTTGATCAAGTTGAACTTTAGGAATTTTCCAATTTTCAAAAGATTTATTGAAATTTTCTATGTTTATTTCTTCTCTATGTATAGGATCTTGATTTGAAGACATATGTGCTACAAAACTTAGATGAAGATGTTGACATTCTCAATAAATTCATTTAATAATTTTATTTTTGTAATTAAATTTTGGTAATTGAGAGAAAATCACACTTTTGTATTTAAGGAGAAACGATGCCTATCATGGGTCTATGGCCGGAATTCATTGACTTTTTGATGGACTTGGTTGACTCGGGTCAACGTTGGTCCAACCGGATTGACCCGAGGCTTCCACATTGTGTTATTTCTCTGTAAACTAGCACATAGGCTTGGCCATCTCTCTTTGTTCAGTTTATGAGTTGAATTTAGTCTTCGGCCCAATGGCCGAACCAGATCAGGTCAAACGAGTTGACTGGCCTAATTCCACCGATCCTAATTTTCCAAATTATCCTAATATGCCCAAATTAATATTTAAATTGATTTCATTTGACTTAATGGAATTTTTAATGTGGTCTTTTGGTTTTATCGTGAAAGGTCAACCATGGCCCTAAACTTGTTTTTGAAGGTTGACAAATTTGAGCTCAAAATCTCGAAATCGACTAGAAATCTTCCATTGTCATAGTCTCTAAATCAAATATATAAAGGACGAATCAAATCAAATAAATTTCGATTTTTTTTTATCAATGGTCAAATCTTCTATTTGACAAAAAAATTAACCCTCGTTGGTTTTATAAAAAAAACTACAAATTAAAAGCTTAAATATACATATAAGGATGGAATTGATGTCTCTTTACGATTTTTACGAATTTTATGAAGTGCCGACCTAGACTTGACTTTTTAGGTTTGACCAAAAAGTCAACATTTGTTTTATCGGGAAAATGACACCTAAATGTAAATGAAATGAGATGCTCTTGGTTATTTACAAAAGTGGAACTCTAGTGACTGTGACAGAAACTACTCTTTTTGACCGTGATACGATCTCAGAGATTAGGCTTCCAAAGTCTCGAGTTTTTACTTTGTTGGACTTGCTAGGGGAAATTTAGTTCCCAAAAATATGAAGGAATTTTGATTTCAATCAAAAGTGCTTTCGTCATTTCCTGTAAAGAACAAATTTTCCTTTCAACATCTCCATTATATTCTAGAATATAAGGAGAGGAAAATTGTGTTAAAAATAATTTTAATTGAAAAAATCAAAGAAACTTTAGTTGTAAAATTCTCCCTCATGATCAATTTTAATGTTAAGAGACAATAAAGCCAAAAATGTATGAACCTTAGCATAAGTTCAAGCACTCGTCAATCATAAGTTCGTTCAAGAAAATAGATAAAAGTAGAAGGAAGAATAATGGAGAAATATATGAGAAAACATGGTCAATATATAAGTTGATTGATAACATAGTCCATGCATTGACAAAAAGTCACCAAATCACAAACGTTCGGATTGCAAGTTAGGGGCGTGTTTGGCAATTTGCCAAACAGTGAAAATTTCTATTCTTTTATTCCTAGGAGTAATTTTGGAACAAAAATCCGTTTGGTAGACTTTTTGTTTTCGAGAATAAATTTGGAACAGAATCAAGAATAAATAAAAAAGTCACTTATTTGTTCTCGGGAACAATTCCAAAATTAGGCCAAATTTTTTTAATTTCTCTCTCTTCTCTTTCCTTTCCTTTTCTTCTTCTTCTTGTTGATCGGTCGTCGACCTTGGCCATGGCTGGCAATCGGCCAAATGAGGGCCGGCGCCCTTGTTAGCCCCTAGCGACGCCGAGCACAGCATGGCATGAGGCTCGACCTCGCTGGCACACCGCTAGGTCAGTGACGCCAAGCCAAGCTAATGCTGCCTTGGTGATGGGTTGATGAGGCTCGTCGGTGGCTAGGTGAGGCTCGACCTTGTTAGATCTAGGCGAGGTTGACATTGCCTAGCCAAGGCAAGGCCAAGCCTCGCCATGGCTAGTGTCGCCGAGGGCTAGCGACGCTTTGGTGAGGGTGTCGGCCCTCGTCTGGTTGGTCGTCGATTGTCGACGACTTATTAAGAAAGAAGAAGAATATGAAAAGGGAAAAGGAAAAAAAAGTATTTAAATCATTAAAAAATTAAAAGAAAATATTTTGGACTAGAAATTTTAAGGTTTTACCAAACATATTTCTACCCTAAGAATAAAAAGTTTGGACAGTTACTAAATGTCTTCAAATGCTCAAAAATTGTTTCCAAGAACAGAATAAAAAAGAATTATTTCTGAGCAGAAATTGTTTCTGGGCATAGAAGCGTTACAATGCGCACCTTTATTTGCAAATATGCATGCAAACCTAGAGTCTAGACTCGAGGGCCAATTACCTAAGTGGAAGAATTAGCATTCTTACCATGTTTTTTCACAACAACAACATTTTTATGGGTTAAATTCTAAATTAATTTGTCTTTTAATTTTTCAAAGTGAGCATTAATCATAGGCATTATATAAAATTCTTATTTTTTATAAAACACTTCTTTTTACAAAAGATAAATAATTAATATATTTAAAGTCACTTTAGAATTTGTCACGTATTTCAATAACTAAGGGCTTGTTTGTTAACACTCCTGAGAACAACTGATTCTGTTCTTTTATTTCTGGGAATAGATTTGGAACAGAAATTCGTTTAGTAAATTTTTTGTTTTCAGGAACAAATTTGTTCCGGGAAATAGATTTTGAGTAGAATCGAGAAGTAAAAAAAAAAGTTGTTTCTCATTCCTGGAAACCATTTTGAGAATTAGTTTTTTCCTCTCTCTTTTTTTTTCTTTTCTTTTTCTTCTTCCTCTTCCCACCCCATCACCGCCCCCTTTTTCCATTGGCGAGCCTCTTCCCACCCCATCAGGCCGAGCCCGCACGCCATTGGCCGAGCCTCGCACAGATCTGCGAGGCCGAGCCTCGCCGGTGGCTAGACGAGCCTTCGGTGAGCTCGTTGGATCTCGCCCGGCCCCACCGGTGGTGGCGGCCAAGAGGAAGAAGGGGAGAAAAGAGAAAAAAGAATAAAGAAAATTATAACAAATTATAACAAAAAGTATTAAAAATTAAAAGAATCAAAAGATAAATTTTTTTTACCAAATGCATTTCTATTCTTGGAATAAAAATTTTAAACAGTTTATCAAACACCTTAAATACTTATAAATTGTTCTCGGGAGCATAATAAAAAAAATCATTTTTGATCAGAAATTGTTCATAGGAGTAGAATCGTTGTTAAACACACCCTAAATATACTTTTCCCCTTTGACTAAAAGAAATTTTTTTTCCCGGGTAAGTAATTTTTTGGCTTGATGCTAGGCGTAGCCAAGCATATAGATTATTTTATGCAATAAAGTTGAAAAAAAAAATTCAAGAGGTTCCAAAAAATTACTTGAAGTGTAAAAATTGAAATAACTTTAATCAATGTTTTTTTAAAGAAAAAAACTATATAATTAGGAAAAGAAAGTAACTTTTTTACAATGAAGCTAAAAGTGAAAATAGATATGAACATCATCTAGTGTAATCAGCAATACGAGAAATTGTCGAGGATAGTTAAAATTAGATTTGAGCACGCGTTATGCTTGTGAGTGAGGGTGATCGGTTCTAGACTAGCAAAAAGTTCCAAGGAAGGACAAAAGGACTAAGGGGGCGTTTGGCTTAGCATTCCCAAAGGGCTCTTTTAGGAAATGTTGGACCGTTTGGTAACAATTTGGAAATGACTTTTAATTGAAAGCCGGCTTAAAAACGTTAAAAGCCCAATACTAGTAGGGATTGACTTTGAGCTTTCGGCATTTGGCCAACTGCTCAAATTAATTTTTCCCTTTTAAAACTATCATCAGCAATTTCTCATATTTCCAATTTTGCTCATGGTCAGATATTTATTTAATTATTAAAGAAGGAGACAACCCTTTGCCGGCGGTGAAGGGTTTAGTTCATTTTTCAAAAAAAGATAATAATATATTTATATATCTCAAAGCCCATTGCAAAAGTTTTTTTACCAAACACACATTCAACTTAAAGTCTATTTGTAAAGAAGTTTTACCAAATATAATTTGTATTTCTCTAAATAGCTTTGGGTTTTCAGCATTTGCATTACACTTAAAAGCTCATTTGTAAAGTTGAACCAAACACATCCTAAGAAGTACTGAAGTTAAGAATTTAGGCTATGTTTGGTCGTTCAAATTTCTAACCAAAATTGGACTAGATATGATAGAATATGAAATCTAGGAGATTGTGCTATATTTTATCCATCTTTTAGTGATTATGGTAACACAATCAGATATATTCACATCATATTATATATATTGTTTGGTATAAATGGCATATTAGTATAAATAAACTATAAATTTTACAAATGGAGATGGTAAAAATTTATTCCGACAAGCATGTATAATCTTTTTTTTAAATTTGTTTTATTCTCTTTTTTAATCAATTTCTTTTTTATTACGTTCTTCCCCTTCCAAAGATTCTCTAATAAAATTTTATTAAATAGAAAACTGTATCAATATACCTAAAATATTGAAACACCAAAAATATGTAATAAATATATATTTTTATAATGAATTTATATTATAAGATAAAATTAAATCCAAATACATAAATATAAATAAGATTAAATTAAAAACCAAATTTTTTATTTTTATTCAAATGTCTTATATTACAATTCAAATATTATATTGAAATATAATACTTATAGATTTGTTAATTTAAGAAGTTTTTTTTTTTTAAGAAAAATGACTTTTTATTATAAAATTTTATCCATCGTTATCCCATCTTTTTCATAAGATAATTTTATCCGGCCTATGTTCTACTTAAATCCAACTTTATCTCGTATTGAGCAAACACCATATGCAGGAAAGGATAAATTTTATCTTATCATGAATTTTATCTTGAATACTAAGCACAGCTTTAGGGTAAAAAGAAATTTTGATTTTGATTTTATAGCTTATAAAATAGGTTTCAAAATAGGGTAGTTCGTTTCGGTTGCGGAGTGGGTATTTACTTGAAACTCGTTCATGGACCGATTTCAAAAATTTGGAACCTGTTCTCGGACCGGTTCCAGGAACAGGTTCTCGAACTTGTTTTTTCAGTGATCCTGTTCGATTTTCGAGTAGATTTGATTTGGTTGCACGCCCCTATATGTGAGTGACTAGTTTCATGCTTTTTTTTTTTCTTGGGGTCAATAAGTAAATTTCAGTTAATATCAATGTCCGAAAAATGTGCGCACGTGAATGCGAACAATTAAATTAGATGAATTCACATTTCGCTAGAAATATTTTAAAAGTTGCCTGTACAGTATTTAGGGTTTTTCCCTTTTTTGGCAATATAAACAAAGGCACCAACGTTTGACGTGGTTTTCTCAATTTAGCCCCACGGACTCTGTGTAATCTCATCTTTTGCCATCCTCATATATTTTCTACCTGATTCCGCGTCAGCCTCTCCCCTCCCCCTTACTGCAGCAGCCAAAAAGCTTTGAGAACCCTTGAAGCAATCCCTGATTGTCGTCCGCAACCTTCGTCGATCCTCAATGGCTCACACCACCGGCTTCGATGCTCGCCCCAGCCTCTCTCTCACTCCTCCGCGCCAGATCTTCAAAGGTTCTTCCTTTTTCCATCCTCACTCCTTACCAAACCCTAGTCGGGGTCTTGTTTTGTTGTTGAGGGCCCCCTTTTACCCTTAATGTCGAGAGATGGTAGTTCGCGCAGAGAATTAGGGTTTTGTAGCATTTGGCTTGAGTGGCTTGAGCTTCGTGGTTGAGCATTTTCAAACTTCTCACGGACGCAATGGCTTGCGTGATTTTCAATGTATGTGCTGGGTTTTGGATTCGGGGTTGTGGGCATCTATTTGTTTTTGAGATTATTTGAAGGAGGGAAGTGAGTTATATTGCACCAAAATTCACAAGTTTGATATTTTCGAATTGTTTCACTACAAGTTTTCAACTTTGATAGTTTTGGAATAATTTTCTCTTTGTTTCTGCGAGATGCTTTAGAAATCGCTGTTGTTTTTTTCTGGTCTTTCCGCCTTTTTATGTTTTCCGCTGGTTGGTGATATTTGATTGTGTTTATGGTAGATTTAATTCGTTATTGTGGGATATTTTGCTAGTAGGGTTGCACCGGGAAATGAGCCTTTTGTTCCTGCTGTTGAAGGATGTCTTTTTACCCTACAAAATTTCTTTTTATCTGTCAGATGACAAGACCATCCTTTCTTTTTATAGTTGATGAGAATTTGTTGTTAATGTTGATGTGAGTTTGAAGCCGTTTTGTTAATTTTCTTCCTGAAAAGAGTTCCGTAGGCAGCAGATGAGAGGTATAACATTCTTAGGCAATTATTCCATGTGTGCAGTTTTGTTCTCTGCTATGGAGTATTTAGTTGATGGTGGGTTTCCTGGATGTTGACACATTAATCCTAACAAAAACAGACCTCCATAGCCTTGGCTTCGAAGCTCCCTTGGGCTCAGCCTCTCTATCTTGTAACCTATGCCCTCCTTGTACCCCAGGCTCTTCAGTAGATTAGATCATGTAACATGTAAAATGAAGTTTTCCAGCTTAGTAGTTGATTTGTATGAATAACATCCCCATTTATCTGATTTCTGCAGATGTTCAAGGATCAGAAAATCCAATCCCATTGTCGCCGCAGTGGCTTCAGCCAAAGCCAGGAGACACTAAACTGGCTCTGGGACCTGGGGTAAGTCACTGTTTTTGGGAAAGTTAGTTTCTGCCTTTTTACTTCTTGACCTTCTCGTTCTGCACTTCTGCTTTTCAGTTAGATATTTGGGTTTGAGATTTTTCTTACTTCTTTTTAGTTTGCACCTTTCTTAGATTGCCTTGACTGGTTTATCATATTTCATGAGATTTGTGATAGATATTATATATCAATCAGGAAAACAATTTCAGCCCACACTCAATGCATGGCCGCTCAGAGATGACCAAGTTGCCTGAAAATTGTGATGAGATGGCCGATACCCAGAAGAAGAAGGATGTTTTCAGGCCATCCTTGCTTGACATGGAAACTGGTCGTCGTGACCGCTGGCGTGATGAGGAAAGAGACACCAATTCCTCTATCCGTAAAGACCGTTGGAGGGATTTTGATAGGGAGCTTGGAGATACCCGTAAGACGGAACGTTGGGAGAACTCTGCAAGATCCTTTGGGGAGTTGCGTCGAGCCCCATCTGGGCGATGGACTGAGTCAGGTAGTAGGGATAATAATAGTCATGAGCAACGCCGCGATAGCAAATGGAGCACTCATTGGGGTCCTGATGACAAGGGCGCAGATGGTTTGCGTGAGAAGTGGATGGACTCTGGGAAAAATGGTGATGTTCCAAACAAAGGTTTGGTTCCATTAGGCAATAATAGGAAGGATGAGGATCATATTAGGCCATGGAGACCTAGTTCGTTGCAAGGTCGATCCAGGGGGGAACCTCCTCACCAACAAGGTCCAACCAACAGACACGTTCCTGCATTTTCATATGGTCGTGGTTCTGGGGAAAATGAGCAGGCACCCTTTTCTCTTGGACAAGCTAAAAATAACTCTAGTGGAAGCTCATTTGACAGAACGATGCCACCCGCTGTGACGGTTTCAGAGAAGGGTGATTCTGTCCATGGGGAGTCTTCTGCTTTAAGATATAGCAGAACAAAACTGCTTGATATTTACCGAAAGACTGATGTGAATTCACTTCAAAACATAACACATGGGTTCACACAAGTGCCTTCACTTACACAGGAAGAAGTGTCAGAGCCTTTGGCTTTATGTTCACCAAATCCCGATGAATTGGTAACTTCTGCGAGAAAGATAGTAAATGAAGTTTATTTATATTTTCTGCTGTTGATTTTATTTTTCACATTTTGTATAGGTTGTTTTGAAAGGAATTGATAAGGGAGAGATTATAACAAGTGGTGCACCCCAGATCTCAAAAGATGGATCTGTTGGACGCAACTTGATTAGCTTTTCACACTCCAGACAGGCCAAAATTGGTAATGCATCTGTTCTTCACATGGTAATGCTTGGTGCTGAGATGTATTTCCGTGCAGGCAGAACTGATGTTCAAATTGTATTTTCTTAGCAGAAAGCAGGGAAGATGTTCCTATTGATTCTGATGATGTCAAAAGTGAAGTATCCCAAGGTAGTAGTGTGAAATTCCCTGAGCTTTTGTCCCATGAAAAGCAGTACTCAAAGGGGTCCACCTTGAGAATGGAAAACTTTCGGGATTCCAGGCCTTATCCCGATGCCAAGTTCAAAACAGAAGGTATATATTTATGACAAAGACAAAAGACAGACACATAATTGTCTTAATGTGTTCATTAGGCAATTTTGGCAAATTTAGAGAATCATGATGATCTATACAAAAAGTTGGTTTTGAGATGTGGAAGAAAAACTAATTCATTTGTTTAACATTGCGTGATTCTGTGTAATCTTCTTGAAGTGGAGGCGGCAATGAAAATTCACTGGCAATTATCATTTGTAGGTTTGCATAGAAGTTTATTTGGAATTTATAAATGTTACGTTGGTAATATTATTGATTGATCTAGGACATGGCTGTAGCTTATGTAGTTGCATCCTTGTGGCTTTGTATATGTATGGTGGATATCATGGATATGGTTCTTGTTCTTTCAAGATGGCTGCATGTCATGGAAGTGAGGAGTTCTCTTTTCACTTGACTTAATTCATGGTTTTATCATTTTTCAGTAGCTAAATGCTTTATAATTGCAGCTTTTGGAGATGATGGTGACTCCAGAAAGGCTAATGATGGGATAATCAGTAGGGAGTCAGTCTCTCAGGGAAACAATTCTGCAAATCCTGTCTCTGCATGGCGTGCATCTGTGTTGGGAGATCGCAATCACTCATCTTCAAACGATTTAAGTGATACACCAAACGACATACGGCCTGGAGCCCCTGGAATTTCTTGGTCACAGCAACAAAAGGGTATGAGTAATGATTGGGGAAGTCATCTGGGACATTTGTCCTACTTGAAGGATGATGAGAAATTGCTAAATGAGGATAGGCTCTCTTCTGCTGGCATGGGAAGGGAACAAGAAGCAAGGCGACCCATGCAAACTCCTCCAGAAGAGTTAGTTCTTTACTATAAGGACCCTCAGGGTGAAATTCAGGGTCCCTTTACCGGTGGTGATATCATTGGATGGTTTGAGGCTGGATACTTTGGCATAGATTTGCTAGTTCGCCTAGCAAATGCACCAAATGATGTGCCATTTTCTTTACTAGGTGATGTTATGCCCCACCTAAGGGCAAAAGCAAGGCCCCCACCTGGATTTAATGCACCAAAGCAGAATGATAATGCAGATGCAATAATCAGGCCAAATTTTGGTAGTTTTGGAAAGGTTAGTGCTGAAATTGATCTTAGGAGTGAGCAGAGGCACAAACAGGGTTCAACCACAGAGGCGGAAAATCGATTCTTGGAGTCATTGATGAGTACTCCAAACAGTATGCCCATGGAGAAGTTCCCCTTTTCTGAAGGTGGGTATGCAATGACAATGTTATGAACTTTTGTTTTAAGAGCTTTTGTATGTTTATGGTTGTGAACTGGGAAATTATGGATGCCATAGCTGTTGTAGTATAATCACTGAGATCGTACATAGCTGAATTGGATGAAATAATGAGCCATGTGACTGCTTTTGCTTAAGATCGGAGGTTGGTTCATGGGATCCTTTAGATTCAGACCCTAGTTCTTTTATTCCAGAGTCAGATACTTGTATAATTTCCCAATTGTGATCTTATTTATTGAGTGCTACATATTTAGTTTCATTTGTTTCAAATAAGTTGGATTTACTTCGATTCTGTATAATTTCATTGAATAGAAATTTAAGCACAGTTGGCATTAAACTCCAAGGGCGTAGATGTAATAGCATTTGCAAGAGCAAAGCTTTTTGCCCTGAAAACTGGAAAAGTGCAAACATTACTCAATTTTGGTCTTCTACATTTCCAGCCATGTTTCCATGCTTTTGTGATGTAAGTCTGAAATCCCATAAATCCATTGAATAACCAAGCTTAGACTTAACTGGGTTTGCTGGGGCAGCTTGCTAAGGTTCAATGAGCTCCCCCCAAAAAAAAGCAAAACCCTATTTTTCTTTTTTCTTCTTCTTATCAATAGTGTCATGATATCATGGTTCTCGTCCTTAGTGTGCAAGACTGGGATTTTTCGTTTTGAATTTGGAGTTCTTTTTCCATCCAGTTCTGTTTGCTTGAATGTCTCCTGTGGATAGTGGCATAATATTGCTGCTTCTAGCTTGTTTATAGGGAGTTAAAAGTTGAAAATGGTTCTTCTTCCTTGCTCTCTAATCCTTAGTGGAATCCTTGGTGGAAAAGATATTATCTTTTGCCTGAAATAATTGCATTAGGATGATGAGTACTTTCTTCCGCGTAGCCATAGAATAGTGCACCTGATGGATTGGCTGAGCCAAGACATAGGATTGGATCACGAATGTCCCATTGCCTAGTGGGTACTTCCTGTGCTAGACTCCAGGGGAAGGCTTTGCTTGATGTGATGTCCGCCTGGACATTTCTGTGTTGCCAGCAAAAAGAAAGAAAAGAAAAACGAAGAAGTACTTGCTAATTGAGAAACTCACAAGAGTTAATATTCCTCATGTGGTAATGCAGGTATTATATTGGAAGGACCAATTTAATGCAAGTTTTTCTCATGTACCCATACAAAAAATTTCATGTTATACAAGGTTGCAGTTTAGTTTCTGACCGAAAAAAAGGTTGCAGTTTAGTTGTTAGTTCCTTTTGCAACCTGAAGTTAGAATCCTTTAGCTGATATAGCAACACAATCAAGAATCACCTGTACTCGTTCCCAGAATCTGAGC
Organism: Corymbia calophylla; assembly: GCA_014182845.1. Taxonomy (NCBI): domain Eukaryota; kingdom Viridiplantae; phylum Streptophyta; class Magnoliopsida; order Myrtales; family Myrtaceae; genus Corymbia; species Corymbia calophylla. The sequence continues at coordinate 15,885,884 of CM024698.1, read as the reverse complement.
ATAAAAAAGTTATAATTGATTAATGTTGTTTGTATTTGCATTGTAGGCTTGCATTCATATGTTGGAAATAATCCTAGTCCCGCAGGCCTGTCTGGAGTGGATGGTGCAAACAACTATCTTTTAGCCAAGAGAATGGCTCTTGAAAGGCAGAGGTCTATGTCTGACAATCCTTATTGGCTAGGAAGAGATGGTGCTTCAATGCCTCCTAAGTCAGAGATTGCCCAAGACCCATTAGCTCTGCAACCAAATCTTCAACCATCAGCTGCCGAAAGTATTCGTTTGCCTCATTCTCAAAGTGCTGATCTCATGCCGGTCCTTCAAGGCTTATATGACAGGTCTTCCTCTGGTATAAATAACGGAATAGCTGGTTGGTCGAATTTCCCTGCCCAGGGAAGCTTGCAGGATAAAGTTGACTTGCATCTTGCTCAGAACCTCCCTCCGCAAACTCCCTTTGGGATTCAGCAACAGAGACTTCAACCTTCTTTAACTAATTTGATTGCTCATGCTGTAGATAATTCATCTACTAACTTAACACCTGAAAAGTTACTCTCATCTGGCTTGTCTCAAGACGCGCAGCTGCTAGGCTTGCTGCAACAGCAACAGTTGCTGCAGCTTCATTCTCAGTCGCATATTCCAGCACAACAATTGTCCCTTCTGTTGTTGCTTAAGCGGCAAGAGGAGCAGCAGCAGCTGCTGCGGCAGCAACAATTACTCTCTCAAGCTTTAGCAGAGCAGCAGGCTTCCCAGTTTTTGCGTGAACCAGCTTATGCTAATTTACAGGCAGGTGCAATACCAACAGGGAATGTGTCAGGTGATCCTCGCCTTCAGCCATCTCAAGAGGTGTTTCAGGCTAGGTCAACTATACCAGTGCCCCCTGTGCAGGATGAACGAATTGCTAACAATGTTAATCTACCTTCAAAAGTCACAAAGGATGTTAGTCAAAGTTCTCTCTCTGAAGCTTCTTTTGCTTCACTTTTGCCACATCAGATACTTGGTAATGTGAACCATCGCAACAATTGGTCTGCTTCAGCTCCTGATCAAATCCATGATAGCAATCAGAAGGAGCCATTGCCAGCTTCAACAGTTGGTGAGAGCTCCCATCAGAAGTTTTCAATAGGCCTTCACAGGAGCCTTCTCATCCACTGCAAACGTTTGCTGCCTCTGAAGTCCTTACTCCAGTAGTTCCTGAGAAATCCTTTGAAAAATTTTCAAGGACTGATGACACTACGACGGTTACATCCTCAAAGCCCAGAAATGTTGATTCTCTGCCTTCTGAGTTTGTTGAATTTGCTGATGCTGTTCCTTTAGCGAGGAGTCTGGAGAATGAAATGTCAGTGGCTAATCATGCTGCTGATTCTGAGGTCCAGCCTGACAGTCTTCACAAGAAGCTAACTGAGGAAGGGTTATCCAATGAATCTTCCAGAGTGTCGGAGGCAAAAAGTATTGAAGCACGTGAAGCCAAAAAGACTTCTGAGAAGAAGTCGAGAAAACAAAAATCATCCAAGTCAACCTCTGCTACAGATCAGGCGAAGGGGTCTGAAACAGCTGGTATGCAGCGTACTAAGCAATCTGAAACTGATCGGCTACTTGGTGCCGATGCACTGGTTGAGATGTGTAGAGAGACTGGAGAAGAAGTTTATGGAACATCTCCCCAGAGGATGATTGATGGGGTGACTAGTGTGACGGAAACCATGTGGTCTCAGCAAGTCAACACAGCAAGTAAGCAATTAGATAATGTTGAAGCTGATGTTAAGAGTGCTTCTGAGCCAGACCAAGTTGCTTCTGTTTCAGCTCAAAATACACAAGTACCTTTAGGACAACGTGCTTGGAAAGCTGCCCCTGGTTTCAAGGTGAAGTCACTTTTGGAAATTCAAGAGGAAGAGCAACGGAGGGCACAGACAGAGGTGGCAGTTTCTGAGATTTCTGCAGGTATCAACTTTGTAAATTTTTCAACTGCATGGGCTGGGGTTGTTGCCAGTTCAGAATCTAAGATCTCCAGAGAGGGATTAGAAGATGTAGACAACTCTGAGTTTGTCGTACCTAAAAATCAAAGTTCCATTGACCCCAAGGGTAAAAAGAGTCAGTTACATGACGTGTTGGCTGAAGAAACATCTGGAAAGTCTAGTCAACGAGAGATGGAGATGTCTGATCGGAAACATGGTTCATTGTCTCAGCAAGCTGCCACTCAAGTGGAGACTCTGGATGATGAGAACTTCATTGATGCAAGAGAATCTAAAAAGAATCGTAAAAAGTCTGCAAAATCTAAGGCTGCTGGATCTAAGAACCCAGGTCCTGTTGCTACTGCTGATGTTTCTATTGGTTCTAGTCCTCTTGAGAAAGGTAAAAGCTCTAAGGTGGTGCCGCAGGAGAAGGAAGTTTTGCCGACGATCCCATCAGGGCCATCTTTGGGAGATTTTGTTCCCTGGAAGGTGGAAGCAACTAATTCTCAGCCTGCTCCAGCATGGTCTACTGACTCTGGAAAGCCCATTAAACCGACATCTTTAAGGGACATCCTGAAGGAGCAGGAAACTAAGGTTGCTGCTGGCCAGCGCCAAAACCAAATCCCGATTCCTCAGAAATCTCAAGCAGTTCCATCTGCCCATACTTCTTCATGGTCACTTTCTTCATCTTCTCCGTCTAAGGCGGCATCTCCTCTCCAGATTAACTCCAGTGCTTCCTCTAAGCCTAAGATTAAAGAAGATGATGATCTATTTTGGGGCCCGATTGACCAATCAAAGCAAGATACCAAGCAGTATGTCACTTTTTTCGTGTGTTTATCAGTTCTTGACTTGATATGTGCTTGCCTTCTGCTTTCTGTTTAATGCCATCTTTTGTGATACTTGCAATCCTACTTCTTCAGTGTTCACTAGAGCAATCAGGGTAATGTTTAGCTTTAGTTTATATGGTTTTACTATTTTCAGTTCTATGTATTTCTGATGATGTATAATATGATAGTGTGTTCTGCATAATTTGCTGACAGATAGGAGCCATTATAAGTGTGCCATGCTCTCTTTTTTTCTGAATAAATCAAAACTGTATCCAGATTTGATTTGAACCTCTTTTTAATTTATATACTGTAGATGTGATGGTTACCTGATTGAACAAACCTTGTGGGAGAAGCTCTAGTAACCAGCAATTGCTTGGTAAAAAACCTGTTCGGAAGAGAAGAGTTGAGTTCACTGTGAACAATGCACTTCTGTGTAGGTAGTTGTCTTCAGAGCAAGAGACATGCTTCTGAGTACCTTTTAAACTTCTCATTTTGTTTGGTTAAGAGAAGACCTTGTTATGGAATAAATTAGTATTTCTGGGAATAAGAGATGGTAAATCTGATTGCTGACACAGATTTGTGCATTACCTTCTCAAGGGAATTCACAACTGTGGATAGTGTTAGGATGACATACTTGTTTTGGCGACCTTAGTCAAACATGGAGACAGAGATGAAATGCAGTTAGTTTTTTGTCTTCGACTTTTATGTCTCGACAATGTAGTCACTCCTTTCCTCGTGTTGATTACCCTGTTTCTTTTGTTGTATTGTTTTCTCATAGGATAATATTATTACCATTTTTTGCCTTGCTGAGACTGATGCTTATTTCATGTTCATTCTGGGCAGAGCTGAATTTCCTAAACTTGCAAGCCAGACGAGCTGGGGAACAAAGAACACTCCTGTTAAAGGAACTTCAAGTGGGTCATTTAGTCGGCAAAAATCTGTTGGTGTCCGACCTGTTGAACATACTCTTTTGTCCTCACCTGCTTCTGGGCAGACATCTTTAAAGGGAAAAAGAGATGCCATGAACAAACATTCAGGCAAGAAATTTTTTGAGAAGCTCTTTATTATCTGCCAGTAAATTGACTACTGAAATTCAATTTTTGAATACCTCTTGCAGAGGCCATGGACTTCAAAGATTGGTGTGAAAGTGAGTGTGTGAGGCTTATTGGGACTAAAGGTACTTCCCCACACTTTTTACGGTATTCTTTTGAAGTTTAATTTGGCAGTACCGTGGACCATTTATAATGTGATAATTGGTAGCATATGAAACAAAAGATTGTCAGCAAGAGAGTGAATGAACCTTTGCAATGACTGTTCAATTTCCAGCCTATGCAACATATTCTAATAATATAGCTTAGTAAAGAGTGAAGCTTCATAATAATAGGATCCTCAAGGCATTTGATCTTTGTTATCGTACCAAAATATCGTTCACTTCATTTTTGTGGAGATCTACTTCCACTTGAGTTTAATCAATTATCTTTATTTTTCTGTAGATACAAGTTTCCTGGAATATTGCTTGAAGCAGTCACGATCAGAGGCCAAGATGCTTTTGATTGAGAATCTTGGATCCTTTGATCCCGACCATGAGTTCATTGACAAGTTCTTGAACTACAAGGAATTGTTACCAGCAGATGTACTTGAAATTGCCTTTCAAAGTCGGAATGATCGGAAGGCACCACTCGGTGGTGGTGCTGGAGATGTGAATTCTGATGATGTAGGGCAGCTCGATTCCTTAAGAGGTCCCGACGGGCCTTCAAAAGGAGGCAGCAAGAAGAAGGGGAAGAAAGGGAAGAAGGTCAGCCCCTCAGTTTTAGGATTTAATGTCGTCAGCAACCGGATCATGATGGGTGAGATCCAAACGGCCGAGGAGTAGTTGGATTTTATGAGTTGGATGTAAATACATGTTTTGATTGAATGGTCGAAGAGTACATGGTCGCCTTGTCAGATTTTTATGGCTGACCCTTTTTGTTCTTCCTTTTAGAGCAACAGCTGCGGCGCTAATTTAATCTGCTCCAGCAATTTTGTGCACTCTGTAGTTAGTCATTTTAGCCGTGTCAAACTTGTAACTTTATTTCAAGGGAACTCGTTTCCTTTCTGTTCTTGGAATACTTAGAAGATCTTTCGGTGTGATATATCCTTAGACACACTTGTTATCGGATACTCGTGTTTCATCACGTGAAATTAAACACTGCATTCAAAATGATGTGCAGCTTTAGGAGGGCGAATGAGGACAAAAATTGCGGTGATGGCAAAGTTAATTTTTGTGAAATCCCATGACCGGTATGCAAGAATTTTCTTTAAGTTTCTGTAATAACAATAGTAAACCCTAATGTCCACCTGCAGACTATTCAATTAGCGAGGAAGAATTACCAAATTTTTTTAAATTTTTTTAAAATTTTTCAATGCAGTTTTGAATTTTTGAATTGTACTTTTCCTTATTTTTTTTATTGTGGACCCTCACCAGCCACTAATAAAAGAGAAGGAATAAAGAAAAAAAAAGAAAAAGTAAATAAATTCCAAAAATATTAAAATGTTATTAAAAATTCTCTATGTTAGCATTGATCGTGTCACGTATAATAATTAGTATATATATTAGTGATTTCCAAATCAAATCGTCCTGGATGAATGCAATTGGCAAAATATAAAAATGTTGAAGATTCGATTAATACAATTAAAAAGATTTTAGAATTTTTTGATAATTTTCTCCATTAATGCAAAACTAACCTTGACTTGGTTCATGGATATTAAATCGGCACTATGTAAGAATTAAGTTTTTGTTCATTTCGTGAAAAATTTGTAAATATGTTGTTTTTAGAAAATATTTTTTAGGAAAAGAATAATATTTTCTAGTGTTTGATTGAAACCTAAAAATGAAGTGAAAAATATTTTCCATCATTTGATATTTTATTTGAGTTTTCTTCATGCACTCCTTTTGATCATTTTTTATTTTTATTATTTTATTTTTAAAAAATTTAAAATTTTAATTTTTTTATTTCCTTTTCTTTTTCTAGCTAGTCGCCCTTGGGCGACACATGATCTCACCTACGGTTAGTCTCCGACCTATGCAGTCGTGGGCTGCTGGTTGAAGAAGAAAAAGAAAAAGGAAAAAAAAAAAAAAAAAATAAAGATTAAAAAATTAAAAATCGAATATAAAAAAGAAAAATAAAGTAATAAATAATTAAAATAAGCGGTGAAAAAAATCCTGATAATTATTTCTTCGTGAAACGAATGGAGCCTTGGAGAAAAAAACAGAGCTTCATTGATCCTGTTAATTCATAATCTCGAAATAAAACAAAGCTTCACTGATCCTATTAATTCATGATCTCTCTCCTCTATTTACATTGCCTTTCTTTTGTTCTTTGTCCACGTATTTGCCATGTGATGCAATTCAATAAGCAGCAGCAGCTGACTCATGACATTCCCTGATCACCACCTTCTTGTTCCCTCTTCAAATCTGCTGGTGGCAGAAAGCAATCCATGGACAATCCACATATGTTGAAGTCTACCTCCTCGATCCTCCATGTCTCCTCGATCTTCCGCTTGTGATGTTGCGCAGCTCCATACCTAAACATGGTCACCGACGTCTTCCCGCCGTGAGCGATGTTGATCCCATCCACGTATCTGTAGTCATCGATCGTCGACTCCATCGTGGTCTCCCAGAAAACACTGTCGTTCCCCCTTACGGACTTCATCCTCACTAACTTGGAGTCCTCAAAGTGTACCAAGAGGCCGGTCCTCTGGCTGAAGTAGCCCCACACCTTGTGGTGGGCGAGCTCGGTGTTTGGCGAGCTCTGCGCTTTGAGGATATTTTGGGTCGCCTCGATCTTTAGAACAAAGCAGTCTTCGCCGTTGATCGTATTCTCCCCGATGCATACTGCATCCAGGAATAGGTTGGCCGTCGATCGTGGGTCCAAGCCCTTATCACAAGTAATGAAATTTAGGAAATTTGGATCAGGCTCCACAAGGAACCAATGAAACTGAATAAATTGATTGTTAATATGATCTGATCCCCCAACTCCAATATATTCATGATTGATGATGACAATCGTTGAGCACTTTCGATTTTACGACCTTTGATCTGAAGTTCTTTCCCTGGAAAATCTGATCCTTTCTGGTTCTGCAGAAGGGATCTCTAATCATTCCTGGATTAAAAAATGAATCCTTCCTGCTTACATCTCACAAATCTAGTTACTCTTGCCAAGATTCCGAACCGTGAAATTACCCAAGCCCGACACACGTTTCACCGAGTATACTGATTCCTAAAGCCAAAAATATAAGAGTAATCAGAGGGATCGAATTCCAACAAAGGATACCTGAAAGAAGCGGCGAAGGGGTCTCGGGGGACCGCGATTGGCATGGCAAGGCTGAGAGGAAGACTGGTTCCAAGCGACTTTGCCGTCACTCCCCGCGCTCACCTTGAGTCCCGAGACCACCAGCTCGAGGTACCAGAGATCGGGGTTCTTCTGCCACAGCACGAACCCGCCGACCTCGCTCCTCCCGGTGGCGTGTATACTGCCATCGCCTTGCCGCATCTCAGATGCTGCCATCTTCACCTGCCCCACCGCGTACATGCTGTGCACAGCGTTCAGTGCCCCTTGCCCTCCTGTGGCCGCCAAGTACTGCTGGATTATGTACTGCGCGGTTGAGGCTTCCTGTTTATCATAATGCGGCAGGGAGATTAACTTTTGATTTCAATGTCAAAACGCTGGGAAAATACACGAGAAAACATCAAACAATTACATGCGTAAGCCACGGATATTCTTTATCATGAAAATACTTTTTCTCAAGGGGCAAAAATGAAAGAATAGAACATGATAATTTGCAGATTAATCAACCGTGATTTCCTAAACCCGTCAACATAAGAACTTCTTTTGGTAACATAAAGTTTTGCAGCAACCAAAGTCGAACGGAGGGCAAAATATAGCTTTCCAAGCACAATAACGAATTAATCTTCTGTAAGATAACTAAGAGCTCCTTCTTCTTCTTGCTTTTGGCGGGAAAGTTTGTAATGATAGGAGGTTAGGAGTAGGCTTACGATGGAGCAACCCTTGAGGGGTCGGGTTAGAGCCTGATCCAACTGGACCTGGAAAGGAATGAGAGGCGACCCGACGAGCTTGAGCAGGGCCATGAACTCATTCCTGGAACCGGACGACAGATGTTGCTGTGGCGGCGTTTGTGACGACGAAGAAGACGAAGCGTCCGAACCAGAAGAGGAGGAGGACGTGGAGGACTTGTTGTAATAATCGCCGGCGGAGGAGGACGAGGACTGGGCCTTCATCAGAGAGCGCAGGTTCTGCCACCTCAGCAAGGCGTTGCTACCCATGCTGGTGAACATCTCCTCTGGGATGGGCACCTCCAGGACGGTGTCGAGCCCGTCCTCCCTGTCAAAGTTGGGGCACAGCTTCCTCATCGACAGCGACGACCAAGACGTCGTCACATACATTGATTATCTCTTTATCTATATACTATTCACTCCAAGGATTTCTTCCTTTTGTCTTTACCAATTGATGAGAGAGAGAGAGAGAGAGGAGAAGGAGAGAGGAAGGTTTCTTTTCCCCTCTCTGAGATGGAATGTAGAAGTTTTTTGGGATTGTTTTGGTTTTGGCTTGGTTTGGAAGTTGCAAGGGGGGAATCGGGAAGAGAGAGAGAGAGAGAGAGAGAGAGAGAGAGAGAGAGATGCATTGCATTCTTCGTAGTTGACGTGCAGGCACGAATTCAGGGCTAAGTTTGGTTGGGTTTATTTTTGGGTAGTCAACGAGCTGGTCGTGGTCAAAAGTTCATCTGCAACTTACAACCGGTTAAGCCTCCGTCGTTAAGAAGAGACAGCGTGGATTTCAAATTCCATTTCCATTTCTGTACCAGATTATTTCCTAATGATATGGGGCGAGATACGGATATATATATATAGCATCCACCTTCTATACGTCACAAAGGAAGTCTCCCCATTGGTGCAATCAAATTCTTCAATTACTGGTTGAAACTAATGTCGCATGATGAAAGAAAGTCTAAAGACGAAACCGGAAAATTAGGGAGGAGAGAGAGAGAGAGAGAGAGAGAGAGAGAGAGAGAGAGTTGGTGGCCTCTTGGGAAGAGCCGGCGATCCTCGCTGCTCAACTGACCAGGACCTCGCCACTAACGGTGATGCGAGTTGCGAGCGGTATTGAGAAAAATCTAGAACCATCAAAAGGGAGCAGACAACAAGAGAAGGAAGCAAATTTAGACAGAAGAATGTAGAGAGATGCAGAGAAGAGCTCGACGGCAGCAAAGACACAACATCAATGTATTCAATCGTCAAAAACCAAATGGGAAGAGTTGCCAGGTTCGTATTTATCGAGTTACCCGCAACGAAACACTAATTCTAATACGTAACAGCTTTCTAAATAAACCGGAGATAAAGAGAGGAATTCTCTCACAGGATAGGATGTAAATAAATAGAATCCTCGGCCATTTTGAGAACTGGATTATCTTTTGGCAATTCAAGCTCATAAGCATCAGTGCCAATCCCATGAGTCACACCGTATATTCTAGTTGCGCCCCAGGCAAAATGCACCTAACCAAACTACATTGATTCCCTCCTCCCTCGGTATCATCAAGACCTTCGTGGCATCCGCATCTTCACTGGATCGACAGAAATTGCCTCACGTTCTTCCTTTTTGCCTTCCATGTCCTCTTTGCCTATTTTCCATATTCATAGTCTAATGAGGACATCTAGATGCTATACGCCCTTTACTTGAGACACTTGATGATATAAATGGGTTAGTTAAATTTTAAAGAGGCTACTTATTGAAAGCTTAGAATATGGGTAAGACGACGTGTGGACCCCTAGAATGCCAATACTTGGCACGGGGGGACACTTAGGGTCTGCATGGCAACGTTTACGCTCTTGTTAGCCGCTCGTAAATGTTTTTTTTTTTTTGTTTCTCGTTCCTTGGAATTGTTTCGAGCATTTGAAGGCGTTTGGTAACTGTTCAAAATTTTTACTCCGAGAACAGAAATACGTTTGGTAAAAATTTCCAATCTTTTATTCTTTTTCTTTTTTTTTTTTTTTTTCTCCCTTCTTTTTGTTGGCTGCTGCCGGCGAGCCTCACCGGAGCCTCGCCGGTGGCGGTCGGCGTGAGGCTGAGCTAGCGAGGCTCGCCCGGCCTTGCGCTACCTGGGTGAGGCTCGCCGGTGGCTGGGAGAGGCTCGCCCGACCTCGTGTTGCCTGGGCGAGGCTTGCCGGTGGTTGGGAGAGGCTCGCTCGGCCTCGTGTTGCTTGGGCGAGGCTCGCCCGGCCTCGTGCCGCCTAGGCGAGGTCGGGCGAGGCTCGGGCGAGCTTGCCTAACCTCGCCCTGGCCTGGCGAGGCGCCGGCGAGCTTGCCGGCGTCGGCAATGGGGCGGCGATGGGGTGGCTAAGGGGTGGGAAGAGGAAGAGGAAGAGGAAGAGGAAGAAGAAGAAGAAAAGGAAAGAGAAAGAAAAAAAAAAAAAAGAAAGGAAAAAAAAAAAGTGTTTCTTAAAATTGTTCTCTTAACAAGAAACAACTTTTTCTTGTTTTTTATTTCTACTCCAAATCTGTTACGGGAACAAATTTATTTCCGGAACAAAAATTTACCAAACGCATTTCTGCTCTCGAACAAAAAATCTGCTCCTGAACAAAAGAACAAAAACAAATGCTCCTCGGGAGCGTTACGTGCAGGCCCTTAAGTGCCAAAAGTTCGGAAAGGTACACTTAAGTGCTAAAATTGGAGCACAAATGATCAGTTAAGTGCCAATAGTGAAAGAATCCGGCCAAACTGCCATGTGTTATTTCCAGCGATTTTATTTGTCTTGACGGAGCAATTTTTTTCAAAATAAAATATCCATGTGGCAATTTTTTTTAAAAAAATTGTCCAAGTCATACTAGAAAAAAATTTTAAAAATTGATTTTATTATAAAAAAAGGGGGGGGGGAGGTGAGGGTTTGGACGAGGGCTATGCAGCCCTCGCCGTTGCCACTGTCGCCACCCCATCGTCGTCGGCCCTTCTCGATGATGGCGGGGCGATGATGGTGGTGGCGGCAAGGGCTAGGGGTGTGTAGAAGAACCGGGAACCGCCCGGACTGCCCGGAACCGGTGGTTCCTAAAGGGACCGGTCCGGTTCCCGGTTCCAATAAATTGGAACCGGTGGGTACTGGTCCGGTTCCCGATTCCATGGGCGGATCCGCCCGCCCACCCATCCGGACCGGACCGGTATTATAATAATAATATATATTAATTTTTATTATAAAAATTAATTTTTTTAGTTGAAAAAAAGTTAAAATTTTGAAGCCCCATGTTTATAATTTTTATTGTTCTATTTGAGGCAACCTACCAAGAGAGGTAAAGAAAAAAAGCGCGAGAACATTTGCGAAATCTCTAAATAGACCATCTTTTCGATACGTGTCAAAATGGGAGCTTCTTTTCTTCGCCCGCTTGTGAGACCGGTTCCATAAATCCACCCGGAACCGGACCGGACCGGCGGTCCGGTTCTGGGTGGATCCATGGAACCAACGGGCGGTTCCCTGATTCAATTTTTTGGAACCGGTCCTTAGTGGGCGGTTCCTGCTCTAGGGTGGGAGCCGCCCACCCGGACCATGCACACCCCTAGCAAGGGCTACACAGCCCTCGCCCGAACGCTCCATTTTTTTTTTTTAATTAATTAATTTTATAATAATATATTTTTAATTTATTTAATATTATTTAATTAATACATTTTTAAATGCCACGCGCATAAAAAACGACGTCGTTTTGGTTGAGTTTTTGACCAATTTAAATATTATTAAAATAAGCCACGTAAATTTCCGAGTTTTTGTCGGAGTTAAATCCAATTTTTAAAAAAAAAAGTGGCACTCAAGGTTTAAAGATTGAAAGTTTATCGAATAAAAGTTTTGGATTATTTAACTGGGTAAGACTTAAGACTTACTTCTAAATTGGGAAAATTGTTCAAAAAGTCCTAAATCTTTTACATTTTTGCCAATTTAGTCTTAAACCTTTTAATTTTGCTAATTCAGTCATAAATCTTTTCACTTCTTACCAATTGAGTCCATTCGGCCTAGAAAATGTTGACGTGGATACACCGACGTTGATGTGGCATTTTTAAAATAATATTTTAATAGCAATTTGAATTTTTTATGGTTTTTTATTTTATTTTTTTGGGTCTGGGATTTGGCCGGGCTGCGGCCAGGCGAGGGCTAGTTGACCCTCCTCTCCTCGACTTTGGGTGATGGCGTCTTGGCCTCGCCGGCCGGCCAGGTGAGGGCGGCGATCTTGCTTGAGGCCGGGTAGTGACCTTACTTGAGGTCGTCACCTAGGGCTAGCGAGGGCCGCCAAGCCCTTGCCGTTTTTGGGTGAAGGTTCGTGTGCCATCGCTTTTGTCGATGAGGGCATCGCGGCCCTCACCCGGGTTGACGCGATCGTTGCCTATAGCCGGCAAGGGTTGGCCGGCCAAATCCCAAACCCAAAAAAAAAAAAAAAAAAAGAGCAAAAAAAAAAAAGAAGAAGAAAGAATCATAAAAATTCAAAAATATTATTAAAAATGCCACGTTAGTGCCGATGTGTCCATGTAAGCATTTTTTTGCCAAAATTGGCCTGGATTGATCCAATTTGCAAGGAGTGAAAATATCTAGAATGGAATTGGCAAAATTAAAAGGTTTAGAATTGAATTGGCAAAATTAAAAGGTTTATGACTGAATTGGTAAAAGTGCAAAATATTTAAAACTTTTGGATAATTTTCCCTTCTAAACCTATTTAAATAACTCACGCTCTCACTTTTCCTTTTTAGTCTTATAAAATATTTATTATAAAAATCGAAATTATAATTGTTTTTCCTTTTTTTTTTTTTCTCTTTTTTTTCCGATCGTCCACCACGATGACGGTTGGTGATGATGACGGGCAAGGGCCTCAAGGAGCCCATGCTGCGACAAGCCCTTGCTAATGAGGTCGAGCTCGTCAATGTGTGAGGTTGAGGCCTTGCCTAAGGTTGGTGAGGCCGAGCCTCGAGCTCGCCGCTTTAGCGAGCTTGATCCGTCGGAATCGAGTGAGACTAGCTCGCCCGGGGCTAGTCACCAGCTATCATTGTGGTCGACGATTGGCGAAGGAGAGGGAAACAAGAGAAAATAAAAAAAAAAAAAAAAAGAATTAAAAATTCGATTTTTAAAAATGAAGTAATTAAAAAATGATTTTTTCAAATTTAATTTAAAAATTTAAAAATTAAAAGAATTAAAAAAATTAAAATTCGATTTAAAAATAAAAAATATTAAAAGGAATACATGGAGGAAAATCGAATAAAAATTTTCAAATTTTAATTTATTTTCAAATTTTAGGCAAACGACTAAAAATATTGTTATTTTTCTATAAAATAACTTGCTAAAAACATTTTTCAAGAAAAACAGGAGCCTCAATTTTAAAAAAAAATAATTATAAAAATTCTTCACTAAATTTGTATTAAATAAGAGTGTTTTAGCAATACCATTTTAAAAAATAAAATAAGAAACAAGCTTTCCTAGATTTGCAAATAATTTAGCAATATGATCTTAAAAAAAAAATCATAAGAATAAATTTTCCTAGATTTGGTTAAATATGGAAGTGTTAGCAATATGGATTGGGTCAGATATGGATTGGGTATGGGTTGAGTCGGGTATGAGTCAAAAATTTTATATTATGTTTAAATGGATCATAAATGGGTTAATGTGCCAATTTGGGTCGAACTATTTAGGACCTGACCCAAATCCGATCCGACCTACCCATTTAACAGGTCTACCATTAGAATGAACATGAGAGGACTCATGGTGGCTATCCTTAAGGAGCACTAGGATGAGTATTCGCTGTGGTCCCATAGAAGGAAACTAATGCATGCGTGAGCAAGTGATTCCGCAACAAGGGATTTTAGCTTGAGTGTATCGGAAGGATGTGTCTGGGAATGGTCTGTCGAAAGTTAAAGAAAAAAGAATAAATGATAGATTACGATCGTCACTAAAATATAAAGGCTGCGTCACCAACCAAGAATGGAGATCGGGATCGACGAAGTTCACCACCAATGCTTAAGTGACGAACCACCTGCTAAGGATAAAGAACTTCGGGATGGGAGAAGCTCACCATCAGGACCTAAAGGAAAACCCACTAGCCAAAAATAAAAGGCTTATTGTTCATTGAAGAGTAATCTACGCTCCAAGGATAAAGAGACCAATAAAGGAGTAATCTACTCTTCAAAAAGTACTCACTCTTACAAAGGTAATCTCACAAATTTTCATTTATCAAATCGTCAGTGTTACAATTGAGAGGCTTCCTTTATTTATAGAAGAAATAATAACCTAGGCTCTTACCAAAAATACAATTAATTAGTACATCAGGAAAGTAAATCTCTAGAAACTAGCAAAATAATCACCAAGTCTTAATCATATCTCACAAAATCTTAGCAAATCTCGAAAAGCAATCATTCCATCTAGAAATACAAGAGGACTTTATTTCAAATAAACCATTTTATTTGAAAAATCTAGCTTTGATCCATTGAAGCATGTTATACCCAAAGTTTATCTTGGCTTGGGTCAACATCAATAGTGCCGATGTCGAATTTATCGATAGAGCTAATTCGGATGCTTCCACATCGTCCTTCCCAGGTTATTTGAGATTTGTCCTCAAATCTAAGAAATCTTCATCCTCCAAAAAAGGAGAAAGATCTCCCATATTAAAAGTTGCTGAAACTCCAAACTCTCCAAAAGATCAATCTTGTAAGCATTGTCACCAATTCGCTCGATAACTTTAAATGGGCCATCAACTCTTGGCATGAGCTTACTCTTTCGACGAGATGGAAATCTTTCATTCCTCAGATGAAGCCATACAAGATCTCCCGGTTGAAATTGAACCTTCTTCCGATATTGATTAGCTTTCTTCTTATAAGATTCGTTGGCTTTCTCAATCTTGGTTTGAATTTGCTCATGAAATTTCTTCATCGATTCAGCTTTTGCTTTGCTATCGAAGTTCACTTGTGAGTTAGATGGAATTGGAATCAAATCAATCAATGTGAGGGGGTTAATTCAATACACAACTTCAAAAGGGGATTGACCCGTGTATAGCTTGGAGATTGATTGTAAGCAAACTTAGTATGTGCAAGTTTCAAATCCTAATCTTTTAAAGACTTACTACCATGCTTCTAAGAAAAGTAGTGAGAGTGTGATTGGTTACCTCCGTTTGGCCATTGGTTTGGGAATGACAAGTGATGTTAAATAAGAGCCGCATACCAAGCATTCTATATAGTGTTTTCCAGAAGTAGCTTTAGAACTTGGAATCACATATGATATAATGGTTTTCGATACTCTATGATGGTGAATAATCTCCTTAAAATATAATTTATTAACATGAGACGCATCATCGGTCTTGTGACATGGCACAAAATGAGCCATTTTAAAGAATCGATCAACAACCACCATGATGGCATCTTTTCCCCTTTGGTTTTTTGGAAGAGCCACAATAAAATTCATACTCACATCTTCCCAAAGTTGCAATGGAACCGGAAGTGGAGTATACAATCCGTGATGAAATTGACTCTTTGCTTTTTGACAAGTTGCACACCTCAAGATGATAGCATGCACGACTCCAATCATTTTTGGCCAATAAAAATGCTCTTGAAGAATCTCAAGAGTTTTGTTAATACTGAAATGTCCAGCCAATCCCCTACCATGTACTTCTCATATCAGCAACTCTTGAAAAGAACTCTTGGGCATACATAAATGATTTCTTTTAAAAGGAAACCTATCTTGCAAAGAATAAGTACCTTGAACTCCTTGCTTAAAGTTGTCAATAATTGATGAGAATTCCGGGTCTTTAGAATCTAACTCCTTCATCGATTGCAAGCCAAGGATATGGAATCTAGAATGGCGAGTATGGAATATCTTCTCGATAACGCATCCGCAACAACATTTTTGTGGCCAGGTTTATATTTTGAGACAAAAGAAAAGATTGAATAAATTCTACCCATTTTGCATGTCTCAAATTGAGCTTGCGTTGCTTGCTAATAAACTTGAGAGCCCCGTGATTAGAATGAAGGGCTAATTGCTTTGGCTTTATATAACGACTCAAATGATCAAGAGCTCGAACAATGGCGTAGAACTCCTTGTTATAAGTTGAGTAGTTCTTCTTTGAATTAGTCAACTTCTATTGAAATATGCCAAAGGTTTTCAGACTTGCACAAGAACATCACCAATGCCGACTCTGCTTGTATCACACTTAACTTCAAATACTTTATTGAAATCAGGAAGGGCAAGAATAGGTGACTCATAAAGTTTTTGCTTGATGAACTTAAAGGCGTTTTGAGCAGCTTTTGTCCATTTGAAAGAACCCTTCTTCATGCATTTGGTTATAGGAGCCATGATAGTACTGAAGTCCTTCACAAATCGCCGATAAAAAGAAACAAGTCCATGAAAACTCCTTACATCAGAAATGGATATCGGAACCAGCCAAGTCTTCATAGCTTCTACCTTGGATTGATTGATGGAGATCCCATCTTTAGAAACCACATATCCAAGGAATACGATGCTTCGAGGGAAGAACTCACATTTCTCCAATGCTAAGCATAGAGTTTTTGTTCCCTCAAGACATTGAATACTTGTTTTAGATGAGAGATGTGCTCCTCCTTGTTCCTATTATAAACAAGAATATTGTCGAAATAAACAATAACAAATCGTCCGATAAGGAACGAAAAACCTCGTTCACGAGCCTCATGAAGGTATTTGGAGCATTTGATAATCCGAATGGCATAACCAACTACTCATAAAGGTCTCATTCAATTTTAAAAGCTGTCTTCCATTCATCACCTTCTCGCATCTTGATTCGGTGATAGCCACTTTGTAAATCTATTTTCAAGAATATGGTAGAACCATATAATTTATCAAGCATATCATCAAGTCTAGGTATGGGGTACCTATACTTAATAGTGATGTTGTTAATAGCTCGGCTATCGACACATATTCTGAATGAACCAACTTTCTTGGGCACGAGTAAAGCCGGAATGAAACATGGGCTCATGCTTTCTCGGACATATCCTCTATCGATAAGTTCATTGACTTGTTTTTGCAACTCCTTCATTTTCTTTGGATTAAATTGATACGCTGGTTTGTTGGGTAGAGGAGCACCGGGTAGTAAATCAATGTGATGCTCAATACCTCTAATGGGAGGTAATCCCGGTGGTAATTCCTTCGAGAACACATCTAAAAATTCTTTCAACAAGAAATGCATTTTGCAATGTAGAGGACTCTCTTTCTCACTCTTTTTCTCTACCATAAGCAAAGCATAAACATCCTTTTGTTTGCTAATGGCTCTCTCAACCCATGTTTCACTCAAGAAAATATTTTCTTTACTTGTGTTTCCCTCCCTAGGTTGATTTTTATATAAAATGGAAGGATTCAAGGGTACAAGAATAATGCATTTTTGTTCCTTATTAAACAAGTATGTGTTCTTACACCCATCATGCACAACATATCTATCATATTGCCACGGTTTTCCCAATAACAAGTGACATGCATCCATATGAATCATATCACAAAGAACTTGATCTCTATAATTCTTCCCAATCGAAAATGATATGAGAGCTCGCTTGTTTATCTTGAGATCATTTCCTTGATTGGGCCTTTGAAACTTGTACGGTTGAGGATGTTTAGTTGTCGAAAGCTTCAGTTTGTCAACCAAGGTTGTTGAAGCGACGTTGGTACAACTTCTGTTGTTGGTAATGACTTAACAAAATTTCTTGTTAATAGTACAACGGCTGTGAAATATGTTCTCCCTTTACTCATTCTCATTCTCTACGGATGACCAATAATTCCCCATCATCAGCTTTCTCTACGATCTCCTCTTTTTTTTTTTTTTTTTTTTTTTTTTTTTTTTTTTTTTTTTTTTTTTTTCAGACTTGAAACCATTTTGGTCTGGATTGTTCTCAGCTTCTTGAAGTGCCAAATTGATCTCCTCAATTTCTTAAAGAGTCATAGCTCTCCGATTTGGACAACTAGCTTGTAAATGCCCATAATCTTGACACTTGAAGCATTTTCTTGGATTAACTTGACCTTCTTTTGGAGTTCTTTGGAGGACTCCACAAACTTCTCCTTGCCTTTGTCTTTTCTCGACGCATTCTCAACATTGCTTGAGAAAGCACTCTTAAAGTAAGATGTCCCTTTTATCAACCTTTTGGAAGAAAACCTCCTGCTGTTCTTTAATTGTTTCTCAACTTTCATGGCCAGCTTGCATATGTCTTCAAAGGAGCAATAAGGTTGAAATTCAACAAATCAACAATTTCTTGATTTATTCCTCCAAGAAATCGAGTAATGGTTTGCTTCGGAACTTCTGGAACTTCAAACCTTATCTTGAGTTGTTCAAATTCCTGGATGTATTCTTCAATGCTCATCCCTTGTTGTCTTAGGGAATTCAGCTTGAGGAACAAATTTTGCTTGTAATTGTCGGGCAAGAACCTCTTCTTCATCAACTTTTGAGTTTTTTCCCAAGACTAGATTCAACTTTTTCCTTTTCGAGTTCGTTGATTTTTCAGATTTTCTCACTATAGAGAAGCATATTTTGTTGACTCGGGATAGTAACCTTGCATCTCTTCTCATCGGAGTAAGACTTGAAGTCAAATATTTGTTTGATTATGTGTAGCCAATCAACAAAGTCATTGGGATTGAGACTAAATTTAGGTACCTCAACTTTGATGTCATGTTCATTCTCTTTATGCCTCCTTCTTTGTCTTTGGTTTCAATATTCAGAATTACTAAGGTTGCTGCCAGTGGAATCGGAATCACCACTCGAACTTTGACGAGAATCAGCATCATCCTGCTGACAATGATTGTTAGGATGCCTTGCAAGTCGTCCTTGCCTCGGCGGATACTTGAGAAGATTGAGGACACACTCCATTTGTTGTCGAATATTTTGGATAGCACGATCTCGGCTTTCGTTGTGTGCTTGCTCCAAAGTTAAACCTATTGGAACAAGATCATCCATTCTTTTTTTTTTTTGACAAAAATAAGAGGTGAGATAGGAATGAGGTAACGGAAGGAATCACTTAAAACTGAGTTCAACCTTGGGCTTTGATAACAACTTGATGCGTGCATGGGCAAGTGATTTCACAATGGGGGATTTCATGAGTGTATTGGAATGATGTGTATAAGGATGGTTTATCGATGGTTAAAGAAAACAGAATAAATGATAGATTACGATTGTCACCAAGGGCCATGCCACCAACCGAGAATGAAGATCATGATCGAGAAGTTCACCACCAAGACTTAAAGAACCACCCGCCAAGGATAAAAAAACCTTTGTAGTAGGAGAAGCTCACTACCATAACTTAAAGGAAAATCCACCAACCAAGAATAAATAACTTCTTGGCTTTTCACCAAGGAGTAATCCATGCTTTAAGGATAAAGAGACCAATAAATGAGTAATCCATTCTCCAAAAAATACTCACTCTCACAGAGGAAATCTCACAAATTTTCATTCATTAAATTGTCTGTGTTATAATTGAGAGGCTTCCTCTATTTATGGGAAAAATAATGACTTAAACTCTTTCCAAGATACAGCTAGCATATTTGAAAAGTAAATCTCTAGAAACTAACAACATAATTATCAAATCTTACTATATCAAATCATATCTCATCGTATCTCATAATATATTAGTAAATCTTGAAAAACAATCATTCTATCTAGAAATGCGAGAGGACTTATTTCAAATAAACTGTTTTATTTGGAAAACTTCAGCTTTAATCCATTGAAGCACGTTATACCCAAAGTTTATCTTGGCTTAGGTCAACATCGATAATGCCGACGCCGAATTTGTCGATGGAGCTAAGTCAGATGCTTCCGCATAAGAAACAGTCCTACACTGTAGTGAATTGCTACTTAGGGACTTTAGATGCCTATTGGATGCAGTCCTGTACTCATACTCGTAAGGCCATCTCATAAGCAAGCTTCATCTAAAGTCGCAGGTGCATGTAGTTTGATTTCATGCTTAATGCCAGCGTTGAGACCATACATTATCCTAGTCAGAGTAGTCTTAGGTTCCTTTCGCAACTTACGACGCATCACCAATCCATCGAACCTTTTTTTTATGTAATCAGCAACACCAAGAGACAGTTGTTCCAGATTCCGAGCTCGGTCCATTAACCGTCTATTCTAATAGGGAGGAATGTGCTTCTCTTTCAACTTTTGTTTGATTTCAACTAGAGTTGTCATGGGTTCTTCATCTATCTACTCTAGGTTTATTCTAATAGACTGCCAATAACGCTTAGCGGAGCCTGCAAGTTTCAACTTTGCATAGTGAATCCTACGATTGTTAAGACATATCATACCGCTCAAAGTAATCATCTAGATATGCTTACCCGATCGAGGAATGTACGAGGTTCGGTTCTACTGTCAAAACTGCCTACTTCAACCTTCACCATTCTCGTGATATCTTCAAGATCCAGCTCGTACCTTGGTTCTCCCTGACCGACTGCTCCTCTCCTTTTCCTATGTCCGTCAAATTCTAAACACCTTAGATTCCTACCTTAAGGACTCTCGTCTAAGGAACTCAATCTACGTCACCCTCGTGCCAACTCTCATCAACTCCCAAATTAACTTCACGTTCATTCCTTGTGCTAGGTTCACAAAGAAGGGCATTCCTGCGGGCTTCCCTTAAGACAGCACTACTATTATCTAGAAACGTTATAAAGTCTAGAAGGAAGGAAGACGCAAAATTCCTGGATCCCTCGAATCAGTTGAGAGGTGATTGCAGGTGCTTGACTGGAACTAGAGACTTGCACGTTTCAGGTGTTATCCCTGACTCGACAGGTTGTTTACCCATACTACACCTGTATCACTGATGCCTAATAGACATATTGGTAGTTTGAAAACCATCGTCGACCCTTTTGTAGAGTGCTGTCGTCCTACCATCGGGTGCAATCCATCGCTGTTCTGAACTTTTTATGTTCTTCCCTTAGAAATGACTTTGTTCACTCTCAATATTATGAGACGCTGAAATAGCAAAAAAAAAAAAAAAGGCACTAACAAATGAACTAAAAAAATCCACGATCCTCATCACAGAAATAAAAGAAAGAAAAATCAAGGCAACTACACAAAGTTCGATAGTCTATTAGTGCAAAATTCAAAGTTTAGAAGAAAAACGTCTCCTTGGTCCAATTGATCTCGCTTTGCAGGCCTGCAAATACTCCCACAAGTGGCTGAATCAAGCGGAATTGGGCCTGCAAGGAAGTGACGATGGCGACTAGGCCAACTGAACGGTGGTGATGGTGCGAGACCTGCAGAAGACGTGCTGCGGCATGATCTGAGGTCATCGTTCAAGAATCAGGTCACAAACTCGGAATGCACAAACACAGCAGTTACTAAGTTTACAGTTGTCTGCATGCATGCGGTGTTCATAACCACTTAATCTCGGCCACTCAATCCCGGATACCCAGAACTTCCAAATGAATGTGCTCAGGAACATCCGGTACAAAACTATTCTAGGCCACTACACACACAAGAACCGGCAAAAGAGGACCGAACTGCACATTTAGGAAAAACTTCGGGATGTTGATTTTCTTCATTCGTTAGAGTAGCATATGGAGATTGCCCAAAAATTGATTGATCTGCAATTTCTCAGAGTGCATCCGACAGAGTTCATAATAAATAAAAGATTGTCTCTGAAATGTGATTTAATGAGTAATTTCATCTATTAATTTTAAATTATTTAATATGGTATTTAAACTTTAATCAGATATGTAATGATTTTTAAACTTTTCGTACACATTCGATGTAGTCCCTAAACTTAAAGTTTATAAAAAATATTGTACATTGAGTTAAAATTGATTAATCATTTGTCATTTTTTCTGATAAATAAAGAAGAAGACGAAGACAGGCCTACTGTAGACATTTCTTTTGGCATAAGTACGGCGGGAGTGCCAAAACTTGGCAAGACAGAGGGACACTTAAGTGCCAAAAGTTACAAACGGTACACTTAAGTGCCACTTTTCAAAATAAATGGATCACTTCAATGCCAAGTTGTCGGAACCCTACCCGAAATCCTACGTGGCAATTTTTTATTAATTTTCTTGCCTATGTGGCTCGCCGGAAACACTAAGTCGGTGAAAAATCAGCTAAAACAACGTCGTTTTGGGCTGACGTGGATTTATAAAAATTTATTAATTAAATAATATTAAATAATTAAAAATATTATTATAAAATCAATTTTATTTAAAAAAGAAGAAGGGGATCGACGAGGGCTGTGCAGCCCTTGCCATCGCCGCCCCACCCTCGCCGGGAAGGGCCGGCATCGGTGGGGAGGGTCGGTTGGGGTCACCAAGCCTCGGTTGGCCTGTGGTGAGGGCCCGCAGGCCCTAGCCTAGATCTAGAGCGAGGGTCACGACCCTCCCCCAAATCCGGCGAGGGTCGTCGCCCTCACCCCGTCGGGCCAGGGCCGCCGGCCGCCTGCACCGCGCTAGATTTAGGGTGGTCTAGGTGGCCGGCGGGGCGAGGGCCGGTGACCCTCGCCGGATCTGGGGAGGGTCACGACCCTCGCCCTAGGTCGGCTGGGGTTGCTGGCCCTCGCTAAGCTGGGATAAGGGCCGCCGGTCGCCTAGACCGCGCCGGATTTGGGGTGGTCCGGCCGGCCGACGGCCCTTAGCTCGCGAGGCGAGGGCCGACGACCCTCGCCGGATCCGGGGAAGGGTCGTGACCCTCGTCGCCGCAGTCGGCCGAGGTCGCCGGCCACCGGTCGGGGCTCGGCGATCCCGGCCGACCCTCCCCACCGGTGCCGGCCCTTCCCAACGAGAGCTATGCGCCCTCGCCGATCCCCTTCTTATATTTTTTTTTTAATAAAATTGATTTTAATTTTTTAAAATCTGACGTGGACAATTTTTTTTATTAAAATTGCTACGTGGATTTTTTATTTTGAAAAAAATGCTCCGTCAGCAAATGAAGTCTCCGAAAAATGGACACGTGGCAATTTGGCCGGATTTTCTCGCTGTTGACATTTAAGTGATCCCTTTTGCTCCGATTTTGGCACTTAAGTGTATCGTTTGTAACTTTGGGCACTTAAATGTCCTTCCGTGCCAAGTTTTGGCACTCCCGAGTCCGTACCTCCATTTCTTTTGAGCTCTCTCCTTAGATCTTCTTGTTGAATATTTCAACCAAATCACAAAAAGAAACAATTAGGACTAGATCAGCGGATCATACACGCAGATGACGAGAGTAGCTAGCTAGTGCCTTTGAGCCCTCCGTGACCCGTTCGTCCCGGGGAGGGGTCCATGATACATCTTCGAAGCTTCGTGCACGATGCACGACACGTGCAGGAGCAGGACAGATGGCAGGTTCATCGTGCTATCCTTTCATTTTCAATGTTTTATACATCATATAAATATATTTTTCTTAACAATTAAATCATGTGAGACCTATGGTGAGTAAAAAACTATTATAGACTTAGTGCATGCAAATCATTGTAATCGTACTCATTGAATGTGTGGATTTCATTGTAACGCTAACAGAATGTTCTGATGGTGTTGGCTTCTATAAATTAAGTTTATGTAATAACTTCTCCATCGTTAGGCCCCTACAATAATAGTGTAAATGGTGTGATTTAGCAACCAAATAAATATTGTCTTGGCATTGGCGGCGCCTCTTTGGTTACGCTTAAATGCATATCTTAAATTCGTCAAACAAAAAACTCAAATTCCCAACCTTCCATTTAAAGATTTGGAGAAATTACGCTTTGAGGATAGTAAATATTTGCCTCTATAATTTCAACCGTTACACATTATACTGTTAATCTTTCATTTTAATGCATACATTAAACCCTCCGTTATATACTCAATTAGTAGGCATAAATGCGTAATTTCATCTTATGTTTTTTATGGAAGTCTCTCTTATACCCATGATTTCTATGAAAAATAAAAGAATAAAGTGACTACAATATCAATATAAAAAATAAGCATTAATAATAATATGACAAAAAAATTTGATTAAAATATTAATAAAGCTAATAAATATTTGTTTTAGAAAAAGATACATAGCTAAGTAGTAAGTAAAAAAAAAAAAAAAAAAAGCCTGAATAACAAAGATATCAAATAACAAAAATTGGATACTAATTATGAATTTTTAAATGGTTAATAAATGCAAACAATGATTGATCTATAAAAATATCTAAAAATAACCTTAGATTTCGATTAATCATTTCCTTTTATAGTCTTAGAATATTTTTCTTAGTTGATCATTATTTACATTAATTAACCTTTCAATATGAATATTAAGTAAAATCATTTTTATTTGACCTATTTGTTGTTGAGGCCTATTTGCATTTTCTGTTAAGTTGTGTTATATATATATATATATATACACACACACAAATAATGTTGATATTGGGAAATAAATCTATGACATAATTCAAACTTCCAAGAAATCTTTGCAATTGGTTTTTATCTCTTATTCCTTCAGGAAATTTTTCAACAAAAATTATCGATCTTTCAATAGGTATGATTGTTCCGAGATGGATATGATGTCCAAGGAACCTGATTTTGGTTTGAAAGAGAGATATCTTGCTAGGAGACACTGCTAGGCCGTTCTTTTTCACTATATTAATGAAATGGCCAATATGCTTGAATTGTTGATCAATACTTGAAGAGAATACAAGAATATCATCTATGTAGACGATTATGTAATCTAAGTATGAATTGAAAATATTATTTATAATTCTTTGGAATTCAGAAGGGGCATTTTTCAAATCAAAAGGCATTACATTCCATTCATATTGTCCAAAAGGGACAGTAAAAGCAGTTTTATATCTGTCATTTTCATTAATTTGGATTTGCCAAAATCCAGATTTCATATGAAACTTGGAAAATATCTTCAAATTGTGGAGTCTATTCAATAAATCCTTTTTATTAGGGATGGGATATCTTATCTATTTTAGGACATCATTCAAAGGTTTATAGTTGATAACAAGACGAGGGACTCCTCTTTCGAATTCAGCATTTTTGTTGACATAGAAAGCAGAGCAATTCCAAGGGAATTGGCTTTTCCTGATGAGTTTTTTTATCAAGAAGTTCTTGAATTTCCTTTTGACAAAAATTCATGACTTCATGATTCATTTGGGAAGGTCGTGCCTTGGTTGGGATGTTTTTTTCAGAGAAATCTGGTTCATAAGGAAGACCAACTGCATGGCTTTTTCTTGACCAAAAGGCATTAGGAATGGTAATACAAATGGAGTATTTTATACAAGATCCAAGTTTAGCAATCTTTTTTTGATGTTAGGATCAGAAAGATTTTGCTCAATTCTTTTGTAATCAAGATCTTCCTTTAAGAATTGAAGATGGTTTTCCTTGTTTTGGATTATACAATTTATCTCAGAAATAGAATGTTCATGGAGAGTATTCAAGTTGCTGGTTTGTGGTTTGCTAATAAATTCAAAAATAATTTTTCTATTTAAAAATTGGGTCTGGATTCCTTCTTCATCAACGGTGAAATGTTGTATTAATCCTATGAAAGGGATTCCTAGTATAACATTTTGTTTAATGTTTTTGACTAGAATGAAAGGTGTTTTGTAAGAAATATTATCCTTTATAACTTCTACCTCTGGGATTTTGTAATTGATTTGAAGCCTATCACCAGACACTGTTTTGAGTGAATGAGTGGTTTTTTTCAAAATATTTGGTAGGTATAAGGCATTCTTTTATACAATTAAGGTCTGCTCCAGTATAAAAAATGGCTGTTGTTTTTAACACAAATTCTTTATTGATTTTTATGGAGATATGAATTAACCATTTTCTATTTGTTATTTCTGAAAGTAATAGTAAAAATCTCGGATCTTTAGGGCTAGGAGAATCTTCTTCATTTTGTTTAAAAAAATTAGTTTTCATTTCTAATATCTCCTTTTGCATTTCAATTTGGGTATTTTTAAGGTTTTGAATTTCTAATTTTTGATTATTAATCTCATGATTAAGATCATTTATAGAAATAGGTCGAGAAACAACCTTTTTTCCTCTTTCCAAAATGGTAAAAAGATTATAAGGGATATTTGATTGAAGTATGGGTGCTTTGGAAGGTTGGAGGCTTTTAAGAAGTTTTACCCTAGCTTTGGGATCTTGGATTTGGTCGATTTTTTGCAAAAGAATTTCTTCCTCCACAGTCAAAACATTTATTTCAAAGGAATCTTGATAGTCATCCTCATCGGATTCTGAAGAGGTTTCGATGTCATTAACCCGGAGGCCATCTTCTGTATCAGAATCATCTGAAGAACTATTTTCTTCTGCCATGATTTGGAGAAGACTGTTAAAAGTTCCTTCTTCGAGATGTAATTCATTAAGTTTTTTGTTAATTTTGCAAAATTTGGAAGTATGACCCTTTTTATCACAATTGTAACATTCAATGTTTTTATAAGAATTTTTTTGTCTTATTGGAATTTTGTCTTTTGTTATTCTTATTGTAAGATCTATTGGATCTATTGAAATTTCTCTTAGGTTTTTTCGAAGAGCATTGAGGGCAATCTTTTGAACATTTGTCCGAACATTTGGATTTAGAAGATTTTGTATTTTTTGGATTTATAAAAGATGGGTCATATTGGGCACAAAAGTCTCCCAAACCTTTGTTTGAGGTTTTTTGCTCTTTTTTGAGTTGTTTTTGAAGACGTATGTTGGTACACAATCTTGTTCTAATTTTATAAACATAGGAAGCTAGTTTACCATAAGAAATGAGATCATAAGGAATTTGTCCGCTATGTTCTTCTCTTATCTTATCGCGAACTTGTTTTCCTATAAGTTTAGAAAGACCAGCAAGGAATTTTTCTTTCCAAAAAGGTTGATTACAATCTGGTCGGAGGAGAACTCTTTGGAAAAAAAATATCTTTGTATTCTCTAAATTCTCCGAGAGATTTACACTTCATATTGGATAGAAGATCTAGATTTTTATCACGAATGTGTGAAGAATCACCTATGAAATGTTGGGAAATGGAATATAGAAGAGTATTCATAGCATTTTGGATGGGTTGATCATTTTCATCCATAATAGCACGACCATTATCATCTAACTTATAAACAATAAGAATCTGTGATCTTTGCTCATCAGTAAGATAGTTATTCCACCAACCTTTTAATTGACTAGTAAAATCGGCTATTAAAATATAAGCCACTGATTGATCAGTAGTATTGGGTATGGTTTTATAAGTATTGCAAGCATAACCATTTGGCTTAGGATATTTAAAAGATTTTGTTCAGAGGCTCCGTCTATGTTTCATTCATAGATAGAACCTGAAGAATATTTGTGTTGAGTATTAACACTTGATTCTTCTAAAGCTATATTAGGAGGTTTGGCTTTAGAATAATATAATTTTTGCGAATCTTTCCAAGTAATCTTATTGATTTCAGGAATAGATTCAATATCAAATTGATCCAAAACATTGATTTGGTTCGGGGTATCTTTTATGATAAGATTTCCTATTTTAGGAGTATCTAAAGTAACGGAGTTAGAAATATAAGCCGATTTTCCTTTCGAAAGCCTTTTTTTTCTTCCAAAGCTTTAGCAAAATCTATGCTAGGGCTTTTTGGCAATTCAAAATTTTTAAACAGAGGAGTTTTCAAAACTTTCGATCGAGTGTTAATATGATAAATAGAGGATTCTAATCTATCCAACTGTTTGCCAATTGTATGAAGATGTTGGTTGGAGTAATTATTCTACTTAACAATCTTCTTGATTCCTATTCCATCGATTTCTGAGGAAGTTTTGAAAGGGGAAGCAATAACCTTGGTGTCTTTATGAGGAATTTTGATTTGTCGAAGAGGTGGGTGATTGGATTCTCTGATTTAACCTAAAGTGCACAGAGATTCAGTGAGAGTCTTTGTGCAGAACTTATGGAATATTTAAGCAAAATCACATGATGAATTCTTTGGCATTGGTTGTCCCACCTTTGCTTTTTTAGTCTTCATCTTCTGTCATATATATATATATATATATATATATATATATATATATATATATATATCTATATTTATCTTATCCGGTTCTTTTAAAGTGGCTGTAATTATCAAATTTAAGAAAAATGTTGTCTAATATTATTATTGATACTCTTTGGCTATATTATTAGTAATTTTACTGAATTTTGCCTTTTTTTCTTTTCAAAATTTTCATTTTTAACAACAATTTTTTTTTTCATTTTCAAAATGAGAAAAAAATTGATGGGCATACTTAAGAATCATGTGCATTGTACATACTAACAGAAAGAAATTTAATGAGGGGTTAATGATCATAACATAATGACAATTTAAGGCAATTTAAGGGGTATTGCGTATTAGGTTGAAAGTTCGTGGGCAAACAGTTGATACCCTTCAAGTTCACGGGGTTAATTTTGCATGATAGTTTTAAGTATTAATTACCAAGGCACACTATATATGACAATCCTACAATAAGATTAATACGGAAACAATAGGGATTTTGCAAATAATTCAAAGTGAGAATCAAAAAAATAAAGGAGGAACAATAAAAAACACCAAAGATTTATGTGATTTGGTTTGAGTATCGGTACCTACATCCACGGAAGAGCTAGCGGTAAATAATCTCTTATAATTGAAGAATCAAAATTATAATCGCTCACATGCTTGAGTGTCATGGTAATGGACACGCTTTATAAGGAGTCTCACAATAGCCATGGCCATGAAGCTTGAGCAAGAGCACATGGCCTCATTATAGTTAATGCCCTCCCATTGTGTATACCCCTTCGCAACAATTCTCATCTTATACTTTGTTGCCTCGACACCAGGAATGCCCTCTTTTTGTTTAAAGACCCATTTACTTTTGACAATCTTTTGGGTCTTGGGTACCAGCTCTCAAGTCTGATTTTGATGGAGTGATACCATCTCTTCATTCATAGCCCCTAACCACTATGACGGCTCAAAACTAGCCATCGCCTCACAGTAAGACGAATGCTAATTTATCTCCATCTCGTTACCTACAATCAATACATAAGTAATATATGTATAATCATAACATATCGGTGGTTTAGTTTGGCTTCTCTGTTTGTCGATGGCTAGTGTGTTGAGGATGTGCTGGTTGTTTAGTATCATTGACTTTGGGAATTGTGACCTCATTTGGAAGACCTATATTACCTTCGAGGTCTCCAAACTCTCTATCTAAAGTTTCACCTTACTACTAACACCATGATCTATATGCTCTACTAGTAATGTCTCATGACCCCTTTAATGAAGCATTCTAGTCTCATTGAAGATTACGTTTCTACCGATCAGAAAATCGGTTGATATGGTATTAGTGTACCATAGCTTTCACCCCATGTTTATAATCCAGAAATATGCACTTTTTCACCCTTGGCTCAAGCTTACACAAGCATACGAGCATACGCATGACATCTGAATATTCATAATTCAGAATAATCAATAGGTTTGCTAGACTATACTTCCTTGGGAGTCTTCCATTCAATAGCAGATGATGGAGATTGATTGACTAAGTAACATGTCTTGTTCACTGCTTCTACCCAAAATTCCTTGCTTAGTCTTACATGCCAAAGCATGCATCAAACTCGCTCAAGTAAAGTTCTTTTCTTCCATTCTATTACGCCATTCTACTATGGTGTTGAGGTACTATGTGGTGTCTCACAATCCCTTCTATCTCACAAAACTCGATAAAATCTTTACCACAAAACTCCATGCCATTATTGGTTCTCAAGCACTTGATTTTTTTATTTAATTACCTCTTTATCAATGTCTTAAATTTCTTAAATCGATTGAACACATTAGGTTTGCACTTCAGAAAGTATTCCCATACCTTTCTCGAGAAGTCATTGATAAATGTTAGTATATATTGAGCACCTCCTTTTAAAAAAACCAAAGATGAGCTCCTAACATTAGAATGAATATACTCAACTGGTTGTTTAGTTGAATAAAAAGCTATAGTAAATTGCCCTACTTCCCAAAGATATAGTGCTCACACAAGTTGAGCTTCCTTGTTTTCTAACCCTTCAATAACCCCATATCACTAAGTATTGTCATACATGCCTCAATCATGTGCCCTAACTGCATTTGCCATAATCAAATCATATTAAAGTTCGACTCACTTGATAAAATTGCAGTAGCTTTGGTCATGGTCTCAAAGAGTATTTACTTTCTCCTTATTCATCATTATCATAGCACCTCAAGAGATCTTCTTCATACTCCACCTTTAGCACTTATTATTGAGTGTCCCTAGAGAACTAAGGTTCATTGAGCTTCGCCACATGCCTCACGTCTGTCAGTGTACACACCACCCATTGTGCATCTGAATCCGAACTATCCGCATCCCCATAACCTTGAAAGTTGCATTATTCCTCATGAGAAATCTATCACCATTTGTAGTTTGATAAGTGGTAAACCAATTCCTATGAGGCATCATATGACAAGAACATCCCTGAATCTAGCATCCATTCGTCTCCTAACGAACTAGTAGTTACATAAAAGATAGCCTTTGCATCACTTGTGCTCTCCTCAGCAACATTCACCACACTACTTGTGGCATTCTAGTTGTCATCTCGATTTTTTAACTTCGGACAATATTTCTTAAAGTGCCCTTCCTTGTGACAATGATGCTATTGGACTCTTTATTCTATGATGCTATTGGACTCTTGATGTTGGTCTTTACTACAAATCATTAGTCCTCGTGCCACATCTTATGCCAAACTGTCATCTTGCAACTTTCTCTATCACTCCTTAGAGAACAAAATGGACTTTATGTCTTATGAGGTAATCATAGTATGCCATTGCATCAATGGATTAGTAAAAGGCTCTCATAACTCTGGTAAAGAAACTAATAACACCATGCCCTGTTCTTCATCATCAAATATCTTATCGACAAACATCACAAGTTTAATGAACTCATTCAGGTGGGATCCGATAGATGTAACTTATGTATATTTAAGCTGAGACATCTTCTTCAACATGTACAAGCACAAACCATTCCTTACACAGAGTGGTGGGAGTTTCTCCCACAAGTTGCATCATCCTTCTCCTTGGTTACCTCTATTAACACCTCATCTAACAAATTTAACAAAATTATACTCTTTTCTTCTTTACCTTATGAGTGACTTTCATTATATTCGGCAACTCATCTTCACATCTACTGGCTTGGCCAAGACCTTGGGTGATCAATAGCGCACGCATCTTGACACTCTATAACACAAAATTGTTCCTCCCATTAAACTTGTCAATTTCAATTTTCCCTTTAGACATAATTGTAATAATAGAATTTCCAAGTAATAAACAGATAAGTAAAAGCCCCAAATCAAAATCCAAAAACTTTGATATCAATTAATGTAATATTAACATGGAAACAATAAGATTTTGCAAATAAGTCAATGCGAGAGAACTAGAGAAATAAACAAGAACAAAGTAAGCAACAAATAATTTACCACAATTGAAAAAAAAGTAAACAGAGTAATAATCATCAAAAAATCAGAATAATAATCGCTTACATGCTCGATTGTTTTTTTCACCAAAATTTAAGCTCAAATTATAAGGTAAATCACCATTGTATAAGTCCACAGCCAAAGCATTTCTCCCACGGCGGAAAATCAAGAACTTTGTGCGTTCCTTGTTTTCCCTTCTCTTTGTACGGCGGCTCCAGGGGCGCTCTTTGTTTCTTTATTGGACAAAACTTTTTGTCCCCCACAAATAAATATATATAAATTGTAGAACATGCGAGCCCATCTTTTATCTTGTAGTTGCTTTCTTGAGGAGCTTTTATTTTTGAGCCATTCCTTTTATTCACGCAACCTGCAGCAAATTGGAGTCTAACAGAAAACAAATCTTGAATTGATTTGATGTGGCCATTAAGAAAATAAAATCTGATCCCAGATTTCTTTTCTTTTCAAATAAATTTTATTTAAAAAATCTATATACATCATCTAATTGGATAAGATTTCATAAATAATTTAAACTGAGAAATTAATGTAATAATTATAATGCGAACTCATGCTAGAAATACTTAAATGTCTTACTAAAATTATCTTATTAAAAGCCAGCGTGGGACCGATGCATTAAATTATCAGCACTCTATAAAATGCCACGTCATTTAATAAGAAAGATTTGGTACCATTTTTTATCAGGTCTAGCATTTCTCTTTTCGAAAGATTATCAAGATAAATTAATGTAATGTAATGACGAAATAGTTGCTCCATATAACGGTGGATCCTCTCTGGGCACGGGGCGCGTCAAAAGTCAAAGCGCGTTGTACACCGTAAGAGCCGAGAAAGATGGCCCCTTGTCCACGTGTCAGATGGGGGCACATGTCACGAGCTGTCAGGTAACAGGACCATTTCTTGTCGTGTTGTGCATGCGAGGTGGTCGCCAATTGAAGTTAGCATGGTTCGGATGGGTAGTTCCTACCCTCGAATTGGAAACTGCCCACTAAGGATTTGTTCCAAAAAATTAGAATCAGGAACTGCCCGTTGATTCCATGAATCTACTTGGGAACTGGTTCGGTTCTTGAGTGAGTCCATGGAACTGGTCCCCCTAAGCTTCACGTGTCAATATTGTAATATGCAACAAAAAATTACATGACAAAATCAACTCATCAAAGACACTTTCAATTAGAGCCAATGAACCAACAATAGTAGTATATTAGAAAGTGTGCAAGCAAGAGAGCACATTCACCAAACTTATTATGAATAGACAAAAGAATTAGTTAGGGCCTGTTTGGTAACCGGCCAAATAGTAAAAATTTCTGTTTTTTTGTTCTCGGGAACAAATTTGTTCCTGGAAATAGATTTGGAACGGAATCAAGAATAAAAAAAAAGTTACTTCTTTGTTCCTAGGAACAATTCCAGAATCAGTCCAAATTTTTTTAATTTCTCTCCTCCTTTTCTTTTTCTTCTTCTTCCTTTTGATCGGTCGTCGGCCTCGGCCATGGCTCGGCGACCGGCCGGCAACTAGCCAGATGAGGGCCGGCGCCCTCGAGCACGGCGTGGCGCGAGCCTCGCTGGCGAGGCTCGGCCTTGCTGGCCCACCGCCAGGGCGGCGTCGGCTTGGCTAGGCGACGTCGGCCTGGCGGTGGACCGGTGAGGCTCTGGTCGAGGCTGAGCTCGCCGAGGTGAGGCTTGCTCACCGCCCCAAATTTGGGCAAGGTCGCCTCACACCGCCTTGGCGATAGGTCGGCGAGGGCCTCGCCGGTGGCTGGGCGAGCTCGGCCTCACCAAATCTGGGCTCGCCCAAGGTGAGGCCTTGCCTCACCATGGCTTGGCGTCGTCGGGGGCCGGCGACACTCCGGCTCTCGTCTAGCCGGTCGCCGGCCATCGGCAATCAAGGAAGAAGAAGATGAAAAGGGAAAGAAAAAAAAAGAAAATTATATTTAAATCATTAAAAAATTAAAAGAAAATATTTTAGACTAGAAATTTTTAAATTTTACCAAACGTATTTTTATCCCGAGAATAAAAATTTTGGCCAGTTATCAAACACCTTCAAATACTCAGAAATTGTTTCCGGGAGTAGAATAAAAAAGAATCATTTCTAAACAGAAATTGTTCCTAGGCACATAATCGTTACCATGCGCACCTTAGTATCCTAGGGGTTTAGGATTTTCTTTTTTTAACTAAAAATTAAAAATATGTTATATATAGTATCGGTCTGATTCGGGTGGGCGATTCCACACTTGGAATCGGGAACTAGACTAGTATTCATTGGTTCTATAAAATTGGAATTGGGAACCGGACCGGTTCCCTTAGGAACCACTGGTTCTTGGGCAGTTTGGCTTAGTTCATGATTCTTTTGTACACCCCTAGTCACCAACAGGAAGAAAGTTGAGAAACCCATGCACGTTTGACAAATAGTAGGAAATATGACGAATGATTTTTGAATTTTAACTTAAAATATAATATCGTCCTTAAATTTTTGATTTATTCATTATAATCTATGAAATTTAGTTCAATGCATAATGTCATCTTTGAAATTTTAATTTGTTTAATGTGGTCCTTGAACTTTTAGTACATGTTTAATTTAATTCCCGAATTATATGAAAATATTTACTGTAGTCCTTTCATTAATTTAAGGTCAATGATAATATTGAATATTTTTATATAATTTAGGAACTAAATTGAATGTATGCCAAAGTTTATGAACAAATTAAAATTTTAGGGATGATATGGCATATTGAATCATGTATCATATTGACTAAATAACAAGTTCAGGGATAATATTGCAAATTAAAATAAAAATTCATGGATTATTTGTGTAATTATTCTGCGAAGATTACGCGAGAGACTCTATTGGGGAGGTGGCGCTGTGCTGGGAACAGTACATCACGAGTTAATAATTGTACCGACTTCTGTTGGTAGTTCATGACATTCATTGCACGAAGTTTTAGATAGACAATTTCAGCAATCAAATCTTCCCGGACCATCCATTTGTGTTCGAAAATTATATCATCATTTTACGGAGAGTGAAATTGTTTTAACTATTCATGCCATCACAGACAAAAACTTCACATAAACATAGTATAATTCATCAATTTTGTTGTACTGTGGGAACTTGAATTCGAGCTTGAGCTCTAGCCTACTCGTGCCTGTGTCATGGTTGCACAGAATTTATGTGATCGAGTCATGTCGAGCTGGTCAATCTTGAAGGATGGGTACAGGTCTATCATGGACCGAATTTGAGAGTGAAAAATTCAAGCAGTAAAGCTCCATAGGGCGTTTTTTCATTTTCCATGGTCGAATTCTCGACATTAGAATAGATACAAGAAAGGTTTAGTATATTGTTTTCAAGTACATTACTTGAATCATTAATGTATTTCAATGAAGGGGTCTTTATGCCGAAGAATATGCACACGAATAGAGATGATCCAACGAAAAAACTAGCTAACCTAGGAAATAGCCGAAATTACGCAATCAATTTTAATCTAAAAAAATCAGACGAAATCTCGAAATGTTCTGACAATGGTATGACATCCCCCTGAAACATGAGGTTCTAGCTAAACCAATTGGAGTCTGGACAAGAAACTACAAAGTTGTGAAAGAGGAGAAGCCTTTGTAAGACCCCGCGGCTTGATCAGTAGAAGAGACGTGTACAAATATCAGTCGTTCCTCGAAAATATATCGTCAGGTAAAGTGACACTAGTTCTCAATATGTTCATTGCACTCATGAAAAACTGCATTGCGGTCTATTTGAATGGCAACTTCGCTATCGTACCTTAGAATAGTGTTGGAGTTCCTAGGAACACCCGTGTCCTCAAAAAGCCAATGCATTCAGACAAGTTTAGCACTAGCGTTAGCCAAAATGCGATACTCGGTTTCAGGGCTAGACCATGAGTTAACGTTTTTGCTCATTACTATGCCAAGAGATCAACGAACTGTCAAGGAAGACAAAAAACCATGTTTGTCAGATTACGATGGTTGACATCACCAGAATAATCCGCATCTGAATAGGCATGTAACTGTAGGCTGAAGTTAGAAGGATAATGAAATACCAAAAAAAGTCCCCTTGATGTGACATGAATATGTGGCACAAGAATGTGGTGAATAGAATGCGGAGTGGACATGGCTTACTCTATGGACCATGAAAGCAATATTAGAACAGATAATAGTGATATTTACAAAACTATCGACCAACTGTTGATAGAGTGTAGTGTCTCAAAATAAGGTGCCATAGAAAAGGTCAACCTTGGCATTAGGCTCCAGTGGAAAATTGTTCTAATGGAGAGATAAGATATGAGGCATGTTGGGCTTGAGTGAGATACTAGTCATTTGAGCGGAAGGATGCGCAAGAAATAATGAAGCAAGCCCAATTCTTTCATCTCAAAATAACGAGATATTTCTTGAGATCCATTATCCCTCGATGTCATTTCCTATAACAATATCATCCACATAAAGCAAAAAAATAGAAAATGCCTTGATTGTTATGATAAGCAAATAATGCTTCACCATAAGAGTATTGAAATCCATATTGCTCAATAGTAGTGTTGTGTGGTGCCTATTTCAATCCATAAAAAGGACCTTTGGATATGAAGACCTTATCAAGAGGACAATCATATAGCTAAGAGGAGGTTGCATATGCACTTCATCAATAAGATTGCCATTCAACAATGCATTTTTGACATCTACCTGAGATAAATTGCATCTCATATTAAATATAACCCCTACTTCGGAGTTTGTTTGATTTTTGTAGACCCATTTGTAGCCCATGGCAGTCTCATCAACTGAACAACTAATGATTTTGCGTAAATTATAGGAAAAGATTGACATCACTTCAAACCATAATATTTTACAATTAAATTTATTTATACTCTAACAATATGTACGAAAAAGGAAGTAATCTGACAAGAAAACTAACCAACCTAAAAAATAACAAAAATTACATAATCAATTACAATATCATACTTCGACCCAAAAAAAAAAAAATTACAATCTCATACAATCAGACAGAAGTTTGGAATATTCTACCAATATT
The DNA here is from genome assembly GCA_014182845.1 of Corymbia calophylla. NCBI lineage: Eukaryota > Viridiplantae > Streptophyta > Magnoliopsida > Myrtales > Myrtaceae > Corymbia > Corymbia calophylla. Next base: position 15,849,708 of record CM024698.1, on the reverse strand, counting down.
CTAACTTTGCCAACTTTAATGATTAAAGTTAATTATCTTGTATCTTTGAAACATTAGTCTTGAGAACCCATCCCCCATATTGTCCATCGTGTCGAGAGCTTGCAATCACTGTACCAAACAGAGCGTGTATGTATGTGGACACGTGCAAAACATCATGAATATGAAAAGAAAAACAAAAAGGAAAGCTGGCAAAGTCCAAAAAGCAAAGGAAGACTTTCTTACATCACAGGGAATACAGAGGTTGGAGAGGATCGTTTCAAAGCCATCCTTTACTCATTATTAAATCAAAACAATTTTGAAAAATGTGGATGACTACTTCAACATCTTCTCACCATTCGAGGACAGGCCTGAGCCTGACCTTTTTTGAATATGTCCCCCCAATTAACATTTTTTGATTTAGCCAGATATAATTTTTATAATTTGCGAGGCTGATAGAAAATGACATTCTAAACATCCAACAAACAAAAGCTGCTTATATCTTTATAGAGACTATATAATATGCA